>PVJI01012767.1:0-50305 GCA_004026765.1 Micronycteris hirsuta | reverse complement strand
AAAATTATGTAGATTACTCAATTCTATATGTTCAAATATAATTTTGAGAAATGAAATATATTTTTTAAATCCCAAAATGAACTTCTAGAAATGAAAACTGTGAGTAAGACGAAAAATATATTGGATGGACATAATTGTAGATTAGACATTGTAGAATAAAAGACTAGAAAAGTTGAAGAAAAACAATAAAAACAATTGAAAATTAAACAGAGAGAAAAGAGAACTTTAAAAAATTAACAGAGCATCCGCGAGCTGTAGAACAATCTCAATAAGTCTAATATATCTGAAATTTAACTTGCCAAAGTGAAAGACATGAAAATTATTTTAAAAGACTTCTGGCCAAGAGAGGCATAGGTAAATACATTTCACTTCCTTACAAAACCAAGAAAAAAAAGACAAAAAATGAATTTAAAAACAAAAAATAAGCAGAACTACCAGAAAAATCGAACTGTATGGAAGTCTGACAACCATGGAGTTAAAGAGGAAAGATTCATCCAGACTGGTAGGAGGAGCAGAGACAGGAGGAGCTGGGTGGAGAGGATTCAAGGCCATGGCTGGAGGACTGGGGCCAGCAAGGTGACAACTAGTGAACCGCGTGGTCCCACATTTGCTTGCAGATAAACTGGGAGGAAAAACTGGGTAGTGATACAAATAGCACAACCCAAGTTTCCAACACAGGGAAATAAAGCTTCAAAACCTCTGACTGTAAAAACCTGTGGTGGTTATGGTGACAGGAGAAACTCCCAGCCTCACAGGACAGTTTGTTGGAGAGAACAACGGGATCCTAGAAGGTGCGCAAGCCCACACACCTGGAAATCAGCACCAGAAGGGCCCAACATGCTTTTGAGTAGCAGGGGAAGTGACTGAAAGTCAGCTGAGAGCTGAGCAGGTGGCATTGTTCCCCCTTGGATCCCTCCCCTACATACAGTGCCACAATGCAGTGATGTGGGTTACCCTGCCTGGGAAAATACCTAAGGCTCAGCCCCTTACTAGGTGTGCCGAGACAAACAACACAGCACCCAAATGAAAGAACAGATAAAAGCTCCAAAAATAGAACTAAGCAATAAAGAGATCGCCAACCTACCAGAAGCAGAGTTCAAAACACTGGTAATCAAGATGCTCACAGAAATGGCTGAGTATGGTTGCAAAACAGAGGAAAAACTGAAGGCTATGAAAAGTTAAATAAAGGAAAATATACAAGGAATCAACAGTGACAAGAAGGAAACTGGGACTCAAATCAAGAATTTGGAACAGAAAGAAGAAATAAACATTCAACCAGAAAAGAATGAAGAAACGAGACTTCAAAAAAATGAGGAGAGGCTTAGAAACTTCCAGGACAACTTTGAAGGAGAAGAGGAGAGCAAGAAATTAAAATTTTATTTCAACAAATAATGGACAACTTCCCCAATCTGGCAAAAGAAATAGACTTCCTGGAAGTCCAGAAAGCTCAGAGAGTACCAAAGAAGTTGGACCCAAAGAGAAACACACCAAGGCACATCATAACTACATTACCCAAGATTAAAGATAAGGAGACAATCTTAAAAGCAACAAGAGGAAAGGAGAGAGTTATCTACAAAGGAGTCCCCTTAATACTATCTGCTGATTTCTCAAAAGAAACCTTGTAGGCAAGAAGGGTCTGGAAAGAAGTGTTCAAAGGCATGAAAGGCAAGGATCTACATCCAAGATTACTCTATCCAGCAAAGCTGTCATTTAGAATGGAAGGGCAGATAAAGTGTTTCCCAGATAAGGTCAAGTTAAAGGAGTTCATCATCACCAAGCTCTTAGTATATGATATGTTCAAGGGACTTACCTAAGAAAAAGATCAAAAACTGAACAGTAAAATGACAAAAAACTCACAACTATCAACAACAGAACCTAACAAAACAAGCTAAGCAAACAACTAGAACAGGAACAGAATCACAGAAATGGAGATCACATGGAGGGATATCAGCAAAGAGGAAGAGAAGGAAGAATGGGGGAAAAGGTACCAGGAATTAGGAGCATAAGTGGTAGGTACAAAATAGACAGGGGGAGGTAAAGAATAATATGGGAAATGGAGATGCCAAAGAACTTATATGTACAACCCATGGACATGAACTAAGGGGAGGGAGGAATGTTGGTGAGTTGGGCAATGCAGGGCAGAGGTGAACAAGTAGAGAGAAAATATGGAACAACTATAATTACATAATCAATAACATATAGTTTAAGGAAAAAAATAAAGTAAAAAAATAGAAATAAAAAATAAAATTTGTGTACGTCCTGGAAAATAAAAGGGGGAGGAATGAAGAAGGTGGAATGGAGTAAGGGAAGGGAAATGCATAGTATTAGGTTTAAACAGAAAGTAAAAGATAGACTTCCGGCCAAGATGGAGGCATAAGTGGACACACTGTGCCTCCTCTCACAACCAAAAGAGGAATAACAGTTTAAAAAGCAAAATAAACAACCGGAACAGACAGAGAATCGAACTGAGTGGAGTTCCAACAGCCAAGAAGTTAGAGAGGACACGTTCATCCAGACCTGTAAGTAGGGCAGAACCGGGCAGAGGGTGCTTGTGGCGAGACAGCAGTTTGCCCAGAGAGACTCATGGCAGGCACACTTGACCAAAAAGTGGCCCAAAAAGCGGCCAGTGCACCTGGAGAAGCCAGCAGGAAACAGAGAGGCTGAGACTGGTGGACTGGGCAGTCCTTCACTTATGCGTGCAGATAAACCGGGAGGAGCTGGGGAGCAGAGCAGAAAACACCTGTGGGGATTGAGGCAGCAGCGGGAGCAACTCCCAGCCACACAGGAGAGCGCATTGGGAGAAAAGTGACCAGGAGCTGCGAATAGCGTTGCAAGCGCCATTGTTCCCTCCTAGGCCATGCCCTCTCAGACAGCGTCAAAACAGCCTTGGTGGCAGTTACCCTGCCCTGGTGAACACCTAAGGCTCTTCCCCTTAAAGTAACAGGAGTGCCAAGGGGAAAAAAATGGCCCAAATGAAAGAACAGAACAAAGCTCCAGAAAAATTACAACTAAGGGATGAAGAGATAGCTAACCTATGAGATGCACAGTTCAAAACACAGATAATCAGGATGCTCACAAAATTGGAAGAAAGTTGGTCGTAAATAGACGAACAAATGAAGAATATGCTGAAGAAAATGAGGGGAAATGTGCAGGGAACCAATAGGGAAGAGAAGGAAACTGGGACTCAAATCAATGGTGTGGACCAGAAGGAAGAAACAAGAATCCAAAAAAATGAGGAGAGACTTAGGAATCTCCAGGACATCTGTAAACATCCCAACATCCGGGTCATAGGGATGCCAGAAGGAGAAGAGGAAGACCAAGGGATTGAACATTTATTTGAACAAATAATGAGAGAGAACTTCCCTAATCTGGCAAAGGAAATAGACTTCCAGGAAGCTCAGAGAGTTCCAAAGAAGTTGGACCTAAAGAGGAATACACCAAGACACATCATAATTACATTACCCAAGATTAAAAATAAGGAGAGACTCTTACAAGCAGCAAGAGAAAAGGAGACAGTTACATACAAAGGAATTCCCATAAGACCGTCAGCTGATTTGTCAAAAGAGACCTTTCAGGCAAGAAGGGACTGGAGAGAAGTATTCCAAGTCATGAAAGGCAAGGACCTACATCCAAGAATACTCTATCCAGAAAAACTTTCATTTAGAATGGAAAGGCAGATAAAGTGCTTCTCAGATAAGGTCAAGTTCAAGGAGTTCATCATCCCCTAGCCTTTATTATATGAAATGTTAAAGGGATTTATATAAGGCATGGAGGGGTATCAACAGGGGAGTGGGAGGGGGAGAGAGGAGGAAAAGTTGCAGAGAATAAGTAGCATAAATGGTAGGTAGAAAAAGACAGGGGAGGTTAAGAATAGTATAGGAAATGCAGAAGCCAAAGAACTTATGTGTATGACCCATGGACGAAAACTAAAGGGCAGGGAATGAGAGGGTGTGGGGCAGAGGGGAATGAAGCAGGGGAAATGGGATAACTGTAATAGCATAATCAATAAAATATATTTTAAAATAAATATAAAATCTTAAAAAAAAGAAATTAAAAGAAATTGAGGGAGCGAAAGTAAAAGAAAGAAAAAAAGTAAATAAATATAAAAATAAGAGCCAAATTGGGAAGGACAATCTACCACAGCACAATCAACAGCAACTGAGCTAAAATTAACATAGGTTGTAGAGATGTAGAGAGGAAAGGAAAGTGATTGTGAGGTGATAGAGGGAGAGGGAATATGAAGAGTGAGGAATGAAAACCAGGCTAAGACAGGAAAAAATTAAAATTTAAGAGGAAAAGGAAAAGAAAAAAAGGGCAAGATGAAAGAGAAAAAGAAGAAAAAAAACAGGCTAAGAGAAGGCAAAATTAAAATTTAAGACAAAAAAAGAGTAGATGAGGGGAACTGTAAAATTTGAAATTTGAAATACAAAATTAGTGAAGATCTAGAGATAAAATTGAAAAAAAAAGCAACAGAAACTACCCTATCCACAACCAATGCTCAAAGATTGTTAAAGGTGGAGAGAGATCGCAGGTATTTTAAGAGCAGGGAAAAGGATGTGAGATGACCATTGACAAGAAAACTGGTTTTGAGAGGCTGGACAGGGGAGAAATAGTAAGAGTGTGGAATGGAAACAAGTTGTATAGCAAGAGGGAAAACAAAATTTAAAACAAATATAATGAAAGGAAAGAAGGAGGTAAAAGGGGGTAAGAGAAGGGAGAGGCAAAATATATGAATTGAAATATAGTATAAAATCTAGTGACTTAATATGCACAAACTTGATGGACAAGAAATGAGTGTTAAAAAGCTATGCAAGAAAGAAAATATCACAAATCATGGAGACAACCACGATGGATTTTGTCTCAATATCTTCTAGTATTTACCACTCTTTTTTCTTTCTGGATCTGCCTCTGGTGATGTCAGATGTTGACCCCTTCTGACCTTACGCAGCCTGTTCAAGACTTCCAGTATTCTACTGTCTGTGGCTTTCTCCTTCAGTTGTCAATCTAGTCGTTGCACTCAGCAGTCAGCCTTAAGCACCACAAGACCAGGGCAGAGTCTCTCCTCAGGTCGAGACTATTGTTTTCCCTCAGGCTGCTGCTGCTCAGAGGGGAGTGGTCTGCCTGAGCAGGATGGCTCCTGCCACGTGGGGGATGACTCAGCACTGGAATCCCAGTGTCTGCTCTCTCAGTTCTCTTCCCAAAGCTTCCATCCCTAGTCTCTCCTCAGGCATCTCTAGCCCACTCTGCCCCTCACCTCTTTCCAGAGCCCAGGGTAAGTGGCTGAAAATCAAAATTTATGCATTGGCCCTTTAAATGGCTCTTTGTGTCTCCAGCCGTCTGTCTCTGGTGGAGAGGAACCCTGCCACTTTTCACTGCTGGATGTTATCTCTGTACTTTTTGGGCTCTGGTGCTCTAAGCTGGTGATCCCAGCTTAGAGTTTAGACCCCATGATTCTCAAGGGGATCCAACCAGCCACTTAATTATCCCTCTGGCACTGCCACCTGTGGGTGCCCAGCCAGCCCTCTCACATCTCTACTGCACTCCCTACCAGTCAGGTTGTGCTGAAGGTGGTTCTTCTCTCTGTCCGAGGTTAAAAAGCTTCTCTCTCACTCTTGTTCAGTTGTTTGTCCCGGGTGACTTCTCTACAATTTAGTTGTAATTCTAGATTTGTCCTGGGAGGAGATTAGTGTGATTTCCATTCACTCCTCCACCATTTTGGGAATCTCAGCGCAGATATTTCTTATATGTTTATTTATAACATTTGTTATGTCTCTCTCCCTCATTGTCTCCTCCCACTAAATCTGTGAAACACAAAATCATATTAATCTTATCTACTGCTATACTTTAAAAATTATCGGAGACCAAAATCCTCTTGATAAAATAAATGAATGGTGAATAAATAGGCAATTTAAAATGTGAAGGATCTGAGCTAAATATAGATATATATAGATGGATAGATGAATTGATGGATGGGTGGATAGATGATAGATAGATAGATAGATAGATAGATAGATAGATAGATAGATCAACCGACAATCACATAGACACATGTATTTGAAGGTCATTGGCACATACAGGTCCTAACTAAAGTAATGAGTATGAGCTACAGCTCTCCATAAAAGAACCTAAGTTGAGAAAAAATGTTAGAGTAAAACCCCAGGAAAAATCAACACTTTCTTCCTAGGAGCAGGAAGAAGAAAAGGAGCCAGTGAATACACATGGGGGAAAAATAATCAGAATGGTCAAAAAGAAACATTAGATGCATGTGTTTTAGAAACCTGAGTTTTAAGAATCAAGAGGTGATTTTTAAAAATGTGGAACACTGTGCAACAGTCAAACAGGCCTGGCGCATGAGCAGAGACCATCAAATCTGGCAATTACATAGATATTGAAAAACTTTGCTGGGTGGTGGGACGGAAGTTAAACCCCATGGTTCAGGGAAGAAATGGGATGAGAAAGTGGGAGGTAAAGCTACTCTTTAAAGACATTTAGGTTGTTGGAGGTAGATACTGGAGCAGTTGGAAAGCAGTCAAGGTATTTGAGAGTCTGAGTAGTGGTCTGGATAGGTGGGGAAGGTAGGTGTTTGGCAAATGAGAAGGAGAAAAATAATCCAAAAATTAGCTGAGGTAGCATTCTAGTTTTTAGGGGCAAGAAAACATTTTAAAAAATGATTTTTTAACATTTTCAGTTCTTTTTCTCATATGATCTAATTATTGTTATTACTTTTCTCCTATAAGACATGCAGAGCATAAAGATCTCAGAATGGCAGACAATCATCACAAACTTTCAGTGAGCTCATATGCAATCAATCAATTGACAAATACAAGGTAGCTTAGTCACTCTTTTGACTCTTACTGGGCTGTTGCAAGGTCAAAAAAGATAATGCGTATGAAAGTACATTGCCAGCTACAAAAAAAAAAAAAAAATACAAACAGAAGAATTATTTCAGCTCTACTTGGTTCAATGATTAGTTCAGAGAATTAGAAGCGTGGGTGGTCCATGACCATTTTTATTGAATAAAGAGTTACTTAGTCACCATAGTCCTGACATTTAGAGCAAACAGAAAGAACATTACATTTCTTGCTGTCTATGCCCTAAAAATAAGTCATGGTTTCCGGTGAAGAGCACAAGACAGCAGTGCCTGCCAGGCCTGTCTTCTTTGCTTCTTGAGATGTGGAGACACAATTACTTTGCTGGCCACAAGTTAGAGTGAGGCAATCAGAAAAAAACAGTCAAGGGAAAATTCAGCCATCAGTTAATTTCATCCATTTTTTTCTGAGCTCCAGTTATAGGTAAAACCCTGACCTAGGCAAATTTATCTGATGCAAAGAATATGAAATTTGGTCAGGTCAGACAGATTTGAGTTCAAATTATCTGAATCTTTGATCAGTTATACAATCTTTAACAAAAGATTTCACCTCTCCCACACAGCACTTACTCAAAGCAGGTGCTCAGTGAATTCACTCCTTCATTGGGCAATGTGAGAGATAATAGCAGGAAACAGCATGAAAAAGTCTATGTACATAACTGAATGAGGATGTGATGGGTCACTAACTGAAATAAAGATCAAGCACTATGTATATTCACAGGAAAGCAAATTACATCACACCCATAGTCATGAAAAAATGGCATTCAGGACAAGCACTGAAAGGTGAAAATGGATTTGAAAGATGAAAATTGCTTCCTCGTGAAGGGAATTCAAAGTCTTACACTAACGCTTCCTCAAGACCATCAGCTAGAAGGCAGACATGTGTAGATGGGGTGCAAAGCTCACTCAGAAGATTAGGAAAGTGAAAGGTGATGTAGGCCCTTTTATTGTATCTTTGGAAGAATAAGACCCAGACATTTGGGAAAAATTAATTATAAAATAAATGCAATTTTAGAATCTGAGCTCCTGCCGAGATGGAGGCATAGATAGATACACTTCACTTTGCACAACCAAAAGAAGGATAACAACCAATTTAAAAACAACAAACAACCAGGAGTGCCAGAAAGTCAAACTGCATGGAACTCCGACAACTAAGGAGTTAAAGAAACAGTCACCCAAACCAGCAGGAGGGGTGGAAATGGGAGATGGGCAGTAGAGCAGAGAGGACCCGCAGCAAAGCAGCAGATGCGGTGGGCAAGGCAGGGCTGGTTGAACAGGAAACTAAAGACTCAAAACCTCTAGCTGTACAATACTGCAGGGGGTGTGATGGCAGGAGAAACTCCCAGTCTCACAGGAGAGTTCTCTGGAAAGTGGGGCTAAAGTGGAGCAAGGGACTGGCATTGTTCACTCTCTGACCCCTCCCCCACAGACAGTGCCACAACACAACCACCTGTGTTACCCCTCTCTGGCGAATACCTAAGGGTCTGCCCCTTACAACATAACAAGTGTGACGAGACAAAGAAATATGGCCCAAATGAAAGAACAGACCAAAACTCCAGAAAAAGAGCTAAGCAGTGAGGAGATAGACAACCTATCAGAAGCAGAGTTCAAAACACTGGTAATCAGGATGCTCACAGAACTGATTGAGCTTGGTCGCAAAATGAAGGAAGAAATGAAGGCTACACAAAGTGAAATAAATCAAAATAAATAGGGAACCAACAGTGAAGAGAAGGAAACTGGGACTCAAATCAATGATTTGGAGCAGAAGGAAGAAATAAACATTCAACCAAACAACCCAGAAGAGAATGAAGAAACAAGAACTCAAAACGATGAGGAGAGACTTAAGAACCTCTGAGACAATGTAAACATTCCAACACCCAAATCATAGAGGTGCCAGAAGCAGAAGAGGAAGACCAAGAAATTGAAAATTTATTTGAAAAAATAATGAAGAACTTCTCTAGTCTGGCAAGGAAACAGACTTCCAGGAAGTCCAGGAAGCTCAGAGAGTTCCAAAGAAGTTGGACCCAAGGAGGAACACACCAAGACACATCACCATTAACTTACCCAAGATTAAAGACAAAGAGAGAATCTTAAAAGCAGCAAGAGAAAGGGAGAGAGTTACTGGCAAAAGAGTGCCCGTTAGACTATGAGCTGATTTCTCAAAAGAAACCTTGTAGGCAAGAAGGGGCTGGAAAGAAGTATTCAAAGTCATGAAAGGCAAGGACCTACATCCAAGATTACTCTATCCAGCAAAGCTACATTTACAATGGAAGGGCAGATAAAGTGCTTCCCAGATAAAGTAAAGTTAAAGGAGTTCATCTTTACCAAGCTTTTATTATATGAAATGTTAAAGGGACTTATCTAAGAAATAGAAGAAGATCAAAAACCATGAATAGTAAAATGACAACTAACTCATAACTATCAGCAACTGAACCTAAAAAACAAGAACAAAAACTAAGCAAACAACTAGAACAGGAACAGAATCACAGAAATGGAGATCACATTGAGGGTTATCAGTGGGGAGGAGGAGGGAAAGAATAGGGGGAAAGGTACAGGGAATAAGAAGCATAATTGGTAGGCATAAAATACATGGGGGGTGGTTAAGAATAGTATAGGAAACAGAAAAGCCAAAGAATTTATATGTACAGCTGAAGGACATGAACTAAGGGGGTAGGGGGAATGCTGGAGGATGGGGGATGCAGGGCGGAGAGGGGATAAAGTGGAGAAAAAAAATTGGGAAAACTGTAATAGCATAATCAATATAATATACTTAAAAATAAAATAAAATGGAATGAAAAAAAGAAAAATATCTTCCAAAAAAATAATTAATTAAATAAATGCAATTTTAGCCTTATGTTTAACAGTTTCTTTTTTTACATGTATTAGTAAAAGTAAAAATAATATTTTAAACAGTATAATAAAGTCATTATACTTGATTATTTGAACCAAAATCAAAATGAAAACTACCATGAATGTTAGCATGTTTTTCAAATCCTATGTGGAATTGGATACATCGTGCTCCAGTGGAATTCTAAAATGAGGTCAGCTTCTGGCAGGCCACACGACCAGCTCTATTAAGCCACTGTTCTGTGATCAGCTCCATATGCTGTGCTCTTCTGCTGTGCTCAGTCTAAAGACATGAAAAATAGAAAAATTTTGGCATATTGTCAAAGGTCACACAGTATAAGAATTAAGATATGAATGTGTAATTAGTTCAAAATCTGAGAACAAAATATCACTTCACTTGAGTTTATCATAAAATTATTTCAGTTCTTCTGATAGAAATAACTTAGGAAAAAATCTATCATTTCAATACATGAGCCTTGATTGTATTTTGGATCAGGAAAAAAATAAAATCACTATAAGATATTTTGGAGTTCACTGGGAAATTTTAGATGAAGATTATTTTATGGAATGATTGTTCATTTCTTAAGTATGATAAGGGTTTTTAAGTTATTTGGGAGAATTTCCTTATTGTGAGAAGATGCAAATGTCAGGATATCTGCAACTAACTTCAAATGCTTCCGAAGAAATACATCCAGGTGTGAGCAAAGGTAGGCATGCAGTTTTTCGTATGGAAAAATAATACAATTAGCAAATAATAATACAAGAATAAACTCTGTTTCACATACAACTATAAACCTACTTTTGCTTACCCTGTATATGTGTGTGAGTGTGTGTGTGTGTATAGTACATATGTATGTATATGTATATACAGATATACATATGTCTCTTTGTCTCTCTCTCATATATATATGTATGTGTATATATATGTATATGTATGTGTGTATATATATATGAGAGAGAGAGACAAAGAGAGAAAAGACAGCATTTATTCAAATATTAGCAATTGTTGAATTTAGGTGAATACAGGTATTCGTTCTACTATTTTTTTAACTATACTTCATATTTGAAATTTTTCAAAATAAAAAGTTGGGGAAATAAGAATATTCTATTCTTTATTAAGCCTAACTTTAAAGCAAATGAAATGGTAAAAATTACTCCAAAGTCCCCTGTTTTAATGACAAGTAGAAGAGATTCATTAACAGTCCTTGCATGCTTTCTAGATAAGTACTACATATGCCTGGTGGAAAACAAATCTGAAGTTGAAAATGCTGTACTCTTTGTCTTTCCTATTGGTATCACACCGATATGCACACATCCACTGATAGGATTTAACAAAGAATCCCAAGTTTGGTGTGATAGTTTATCTCTGTGCCACACACACAACTCTTTGTATCAATCATAGTTTTATCTGTGCTATGAAACCACCATATATATACTCATGTACCACAAAAGTTAATCCTACAGAAATAAGTCTTTCTAAGAGAAACCAATATTGCCCACATGCAGATGTTCTTCAATAAAGAACCTAAAAATTAGGATTAGGTTAAACTATGAAACAAAGGAATTTATAGAACACATGTGCAGGAGAGGGGAGAGAGAGAAGAATGTTCAGCACTGTATACTTCTGTCATGCCACAGTGCAGTCGCAGCGAGATCGCGATGCAACAGCCAGTGCGCAGGTACAGACGCATTAGTGCGCGCAGATATTCCTCGAGGCATGCATTCCTCTTGTGCACGGTAATCGGTGCTGCGGGTAAACCGTACATACTGATATATTTCTTTTGTATTTACAGTGTCACCCATAAACTTGCATCTCAATTTACTCCAGTTTATCTTAGAACGCAGGGATCAAATTTCTAAATTCTTTTTACTATAGAAAATAAAATTCAATTAAGGGAGTAGACATACATTAGCATAAAATGGTCTTCTGGGACAAGGACGTAAAGGTCAGAAAAGACTTCTATGACAGTATTCCAGAATTATCTACACTCCCTTTGAAATGTATAAATGTAAAAATTTGTACAGCAGTATCATGTAAATTATTAGGTTAATGAGCAATGAATTTAAATTTTGTTTAAAATATCTATCCAATGAATGAGCAAACGTTTCATGCTGTGTTTATAAGTTATAATTATGATTCTCCACAAATTAACGTTCACAACCTTATTAAATTGTCAAAGATAACCCATATAAGACTAGAACAGTGGAGTTCACAAAAGTGTTATGCCATTTCTACAGTTTTGTTCAGAAAAATAACCCAGTCTACACAGAAATCTTTCATGGCGCTCCTGGAAATGGAATTCCTGACGGCAGCCGGACGGCCCGTTGTTTGCACAGGTGAACACTCCCTCACTCGGGACCTCTTTTGTCTAGGAATGTCAGAGTCTGGAGAGTACATGCTTAGCATTTCAATAATATCTAATTTAGTCGGAAAAATCACATGACGAGAAGTGCCCCAAGACACAATAACACGTTCCAGGGAATTGTGAACTCCCCTTCACTGGCAGTTTCAAAGACTGGACGACCTTTCAGCTGCAGGTCGTGGTGGGATGTACGCGCCAAATGGGGTTTGGGTCAGGGCCCCTGAAACTGGAAGCGGTTGCCCTATGACTCTTACAGGTTTAAAGATACAAAGAGATAGATTCTTGCGGTTTTGAAAATCTAGATATTCTTCATTTTTAGGAAATGCAGAAATTACCTCATTATTCTAACTTGTGTTTCTTTTCTAGAAAGAGGATATATCTTAAAATGGTCTGCTCTTGTACACCTTGATATTAATTATACATTTTGGAAAATAATAAATATGATATTTTCTTATTTCACAATGCATATAGCATATAGTGATGATGTGAGAAATACATTCATACACTGTGAGCAGACTTCTGACCTGCAGAAAGTGACCTAAATGAATTTACAGGTGAATGAGATCAATGGCCTCCTATCACAGAAGGAGTGAGTGCATGCTGCCTCCTCTACTGATTCTGGAAAATAACTGTTAGTGCACCGACGGAGCGTGAACAGGAGAACTGGATTCACATATCATGTTTCCTTACAAACGTCTTAGTCAATTTCCAATATGCCATTTCAAGAGTTTTCTACAAAATTGTTTCTTTATTACCTAGTATCATTAGATTTCATATAATATTAATGTTTCTACAATTCCACAAATACCTCCTATATTTTCCAAATTCAAATATTCACCGGAAAAAAAGAAAAAGTAAGTCCTGATGGATAATCAAAATAAAGGATATTTGTGTCCAGACTAATGATCCAATTCCCTATTGATACTAGGAAGAAAGCATGTTGAGGTAAAGTGAAAAGTGTGATCACTCTGGATCCTGACTCTAAAGGTCTCAGTTGCTTGAAAATAATTATGACGTAATTTTTCACCTTTCATCTTGCTTATTACAGTCAGGGAGAGTATCAACCACTTTGCCCAGAGAGGTTACTGGCCCAACTGAGGAATTCAACTGCCTGTCCAGAGAGATTTAATTCTGTTTCTAGCTGGCCTTTGAACATAGGCAACTTCAGCAATTTCTCTCATGTGAATAATGATTTGGGGATTTTGTTTTTAATAGTTCATCTTGTAACTTATTAGTTTTCTCTCACACTTCCCTCTCAATTTATTTTTCTAGAATCATCTTATACACCAAAGTCAAAAGTTAATTCTAATGTGCCATTTTTAATATCTGATGTTCCCATGGAAGGGTTAAAACTACCTGAGATTTAAGAAAATATGTCAAAAATCTGCTTAGTTTGGTTTTCTACATACTTGTAGGTAGTTTCATTTTAAAACTTATTTATTTATTGATATTTTATCTCAAAGACAATTTTCATGAACATTTTTATTATGTATCATTTTTATTTCAAACATCTATTAAATGCCAAGAACTTCTATATATCACTGTAAGATATTAGAAACATAAATATACACGTGTAGTTTAACATCATAAAATATTCATTGCACTATTTTTATGAAACAAAAAAATGTTTATTTCATGTCTTTTTATACCCATTATTTCTTTGTTAAGAATTTAAAAATTTTTTTTTTATTTTAGTGAGAGGGGAAGGGAGGAAGAAAGAAAGGGAGAGAAACATCGCTGGGAGAGAGAAACATCAATTGGTTGCCTTCCATATGCGCCCCAAGGGACTGAATCTGCAACCCAGGCATGTGCCCTGACCGGGAATCAAACCAGTGACCTCTCAGTGCACCAGATGATGCCTAACCAACTGAGCCACACCAGCCAGGGCTGTTAAGAATTCTTAATAAATAGATGTGGTACCATTTAAAGCTATATATTTAAATAATCTTAGACATAACTTACTATACACAAGGAACATAAAAATTTTCTTATTATTGTTTAAATCTTAGGTATAAAGCCAAGATAAGCTGACAATATATTAAAGAGCAACATATTCATGTATACAATATATTCAGATACTAATCTTATGTTATTTTTAAATGATCCAGCTCCCTATTAACACTATAATAGAATTTATTTCCCTCTAGAAAGTTGTAAAGAAACTCAGTGTCTATTAATTCAAGGCCAGTGCTTACTGACAAAAAGTGAAAAAGTTAGTCACGTTTGGATACCAACAGACAATTCGATTATGTAATAATTTGATACTCCTTAAATCTTGGTTTATGCGGCAGCAGATGTGAAAGTTTTTATTTCTTTCCTCGCATATTTGTACACTAGTACATGCAATCGTCATCTGATAATTTTAGAAATTAATAACATTTTCTGCAATAAACAAAACAATTTTATATATAAGAAACATTATTCAAGTTACCAATAAACATTAGTATATAAATCAAATTAATTTTAAAACTATCTTTTATTTTTATGTTTCTCAAGTAATCCGTAAAAATTATTTTTGAGTACATTTCTTAATATACTATTTAAGAAGTGGAATACAAGAAACTCAAAACTAAGATTATCACCATGAAAAATGTTGTAAGATTATAGATTTTTTGAGATTATGGCAAATAAATTTTTATTTCCAAGATCATTATATATGTTAGACTCAGACAGTTTGTAAATTTATTTTTTAAAAAACATACATCTGAATTGCAGGTTTAAAACAACACAAAATGTGTTAGCATAAAATAGAATATATGTAAAAATATAGACAACTTTATATATTTGTATAACAAATATTTGAACATATAAAAAGTACAAAATTAAATTAGACTTTTAAAAATCAGTCATACTCAGAATTCTGTTAGAATTAACAGCATCTTTGACATGAAGTTTTTGAGGAGGCTGCACTTACTGCAATGATTTGCCATTGCATAAAATATTTTGGAAAAATTTGGAACAATTTGGAACATTTCCCTTCTCAATAGTGGCAAATCTCAGTCTTTCAAAGAGAATTTGACATCAAGAAAATTATACCTCCTTTACAACCAAATTTGATGAAACAAGTTGTCAAATCAATACTAATTTTTACAATAAAATAATATGTAATTGATTGTTTTGTGCTTCCTAAAATTGTTTAAGACACTTCTAAAAATGTTTTGAGATATTTACATCTCTTGAATGTGTTTTCAGCTTCCTATATCGGTCACCTTGAAAGGAATATTCATCTGGAATACTAGTTTGAAATGTCATTATTTTTAATCCCAAACAAATGCTTAATACTTTTTTATTTACATATCAAGAAAGGAAGAGAATAAAATAAAAATCCACTAGTGTTTTCTATAACTGCGACTTGTTGATTTTCTAAATATTGAAGCTAATTTTTACATAAGAAAGATGAGCTACTTAAGAGATAAGTGTCTGGACTAGGTTAGGTTTCTCAGCCCTGACACTATTGACTTCTGGCCGGATCACTGTTGTGGGGACGGTCCTGAGGATCGTGTGTTGTTCAGCAGCATCCTTGACCTCTACTCACTTGATGCCAGTAGCATCCCCTCAGGTGTGACCATCAAAAGTATGTCCAGACATTACCAGAAGTGATTCCAGACCAAACCCCCCTAAATGGATCAGATGATTGGAAATGTCCTCCCAACTCCAAGAGCCTATGACTCATAAAACAATATAAAATACACATTGTGAAATTGCTACAAATTCTAAATATCAAAAATTAAGTATAAAGAATTAACATTGTTATAATTTTTCTAGTTACCTCTTCAAAGACAACTTTGTGATAAGATGATATGATTGTGTTTAAATTTTGTTAATAAGGCACAGCCAAATAATATATTTAAAATATTAAGGTACTTATTATACACACACATATAGAGATATTGATATGTGAAACTTTGTATAAATCTATAAATCTATGCATACTCTTAGCAAAGAATGCCTTAAAACAAAGTCACATTTCATTCCTATTTAACAACCCTCAGATGCTAGAATAGCATGCACTTTGTTATGAGCCACACATAAATTTTTAAATGATCTCTTGTAAGGGGAAACTAAATAAAACAAAGGTGGTGGCCATTCATATAGAACCCTCCTGTGACTGTTGATAAATAGCGCCTTATGTTTCTTTCTTTCTCTGTAACATCCAAATTTCTATGTAGTGCTCTCTTTTTTTATCTGCCATCAGAGTCACTGTGTCAGGAAGCAGACTTCAATCAAGGAAGCAAGATATTACCTAAGATTTAAAATTTCTTTCCACTTACCAATTTTTTCAAAATATTACATAGTTAACATAAAAATCACTTACGACAAATAGACATGAAAGCACTATTAAATACCCGACCTCAATAATGTTTTAGTGAAATAAAAAATAAAATAGAATCAGTACAAATACTAATAAGCCCAACATTTTCTTTCTCTTCAAATCAACTTACCTCATTTCTGATTTAGCCAATGTAATATGTCCATGGATTACCTTGCAGTACATTTCTACTGAGCTAATGTCAGCTACAAAGCTCAGTGTAGATCTACTGATTATTGAGAAAATATTACTACTAAAACCCTATCAGAAATGGATAAAAGATTCCCAGGAGCTAGAATTTTCTGCATCCTGGAGAACACCATAAAGCATAAGTTATTAAGAGTATAATATTACAGATTGTGACTGTCCCTAAATAAAATATGAAAGCTTTCATAGAGTTCAAATGATATTCTGGTAAATTGACAAAATTAATATAAAAATTTAAGTCACAATTTTTTAACCATAAAGAGGCCTCATGGGTATACTGCCTTTCTTTTAATTAAATTTAAAAAGTCTCCTCTGTAGTTATTGATGTGTGAGCATATTTCCATACAGAATTATTTAAATGACAAGCAAAGCACTCAAATACAGTCAAATATAATGCTTTAAAACTACTATACATTCAACCATTAGCAGCGTATTCTAATATAAAATCAAAACTAAAGCATGCCATAGGTAATTATTACTGGTTTAGCTGTCAGTTAGTCAAATCAACTAAAAGGCCAATTATTCTGAAGATACCCAAGATTGAAAGCTCATTGCTGGCATTAGGTCATTTTGAGATAGCTATGTTTCCTTTTTGTGATAAATTAATTTCACAGTGAGAATATTTGGCATATAACTTCATATGCTATACTCACCTCCAAATATTAATTCATCAACATTTGGAAAAAAATACAATATTACCTGACTAAAATAATCAAATTAAGTTAGAAGATTTTCTTTTCTCTAGTTTCATCACCAACATAACTGAAGAAACTCTGCATCAAAAAATAAATTTTTATGCAACTTAATAATCACATCTATGGTTGGCTCCTCAACATGGAATTGAACTTGTGGATAGATGTTAGAATAATACATTAAGAATACTAAAAATTTTAGAATGTCTTTTCAAATTTGAGAAAGCACTGAGGTACATGTAGAAAGCTTAGGGTAAGTATCGGGAGTAGAAAATGCCATAAGTGTCTAAATAGAGAAAATGTATTTGTAAATATAGTCTTCCTTCATCTGAGAATTAAAATTGTACAGGGGCCCTGGTGTATTAAATTTCTTCCCTAGGCTCTGCGTGTATGCAGCATGAGAGAGAAATCGTTTTTGACAGTCACTCTTTCCTCCTCGCTGCCTGTGGTCCTTGCTCACTCTATGCCAAGCACTTCTCACCGGGTTGTTACCAATTGCCTTCCTATCAGTCTTCCCTGTGGACTGTGTCCCAGTCAACAACAACTGGCTTATTCATTGCTCCAGCCCCGGCTCCCCAGCTCTTAATATGTGTGTGTTGGGTTAAATCAAGTAAAGACCTAAAATACACGACAGTCAATGGTTCTTGCATCTACAATAGTCGCACTGTGGAATTACCTGGAGAGCTTTTAAAACATTTACGCCCACACAACTTAAATCGTTATCTCTGGGGTGGGAGACTCTGGGATCTGTTTTGTTTAAACATCTTCCTCGATAGCAGGGCCTGGGGAAGGAGGAAAAGGGAGATGTTGTTGAATGAATATAGTTCCAATTCTGCAAGATAAAGAACTTCTGGAGACCTGTTTCACAAAAATGTAAATAGTCTTAACGCTACTGAACTATACCCTTAAAAACAGTTAAGATGGTAAACTTTTTGACATGCATTTTTTACCACAATAAAAAAATTTCATCTTCCCAGGTGATTCCACCGCGCAGCCAGAGTTGAGAGCCACTGTGAACACGGAGAATGTGGAGGTTTCCCCCACGAGCAATTTCGTTTATTGAGTGTGAGGGAGGGGAGTGGGGACACGTCAGTCTTTTCCAACCAGTTTCCCAAACCGCGTACCAAAAACTGCTTGTTCCTAAAAGAAGGAGTCTGGGGCTAAGTAAGTTTTGGAATACCTAGGTACCTTACCCAGGGTTAAAATGCATATTAGAATATTTTAAAAGTTAAGAAATTTTGCAATCAAGAAACTGGTTGACTTACTTGTTTCCAGGGCTTATTTGACTACACTATTGTGAAAGAGTACTTTCTTTTCAAAATGGCTCTAATACTTGAAAGTGAAGTGCAGCACAGAGCAATGTCTCCCCGTCTTTCGATGCCCACAGCATGCTTCTGATCACTGCAATCACTAAGAGCAGGCTTAAAATGAATAACTGACTCAAAGAACAGGAAATGAGACAGCTATGATTACAAACCAGCACTAATGCAACATATCTGCTCATATCGTGTCTACATATGCAGTTAAGGTTACCGCACTATATCCCTTTCTTGCCTTTGGATGCCGTTGTTCGGTGGTGGAGCTACCAGCTGCTCTGACTTCTCTCTCCTACGTCCACAAGGTGAAGTTCTCACATGTCTCAATGAACCTGCACTGCCTTGACCCTAAACAATGCCTCCTAGCCTTACTCACAGCAAGCTGCATTCCATACCATTTCAGTTCAGTGTTTCTTCTTATATCCAGCACAGGACAGCATCTTACATGCCCTCTGTTAAACAATCCATTCTATATGTTAATCCAAATTCAGTTTTGAGGCACATGAATGTACAGTGAGACACAGCTGGACAACCTCGGCCAGAGGAGTCCGGACCTGCTTTAGATACAGCTCTATCCCGCTGTGAGTATGTGTGTAACATGCTGTGGGTGGTTTTGGAAAGTACAGGCCTTGCATCTATCCTTGCCACCTCTAGACCAGCACTTTTCTGAGGAGTGATTCTGCACCAATTTGGCTGATTCTATGTAGATCTTTCAGTAACAGAGACACCATTTTATAACCTAAAACCAAAAGCAATATAGATATGAAAAGAAATGTATTTTAATGGTTTACATAGAAATTTTATTCCCTTTGAATACAAAAAGGATACAGACATTTTTCAAATTTTATTTGGTCAAGGCCTAAATTTGATGAAAACTACAGAGCACAATGATACTATTATGAAATCTGTGCAGTGCTAAATTCTGTGGTGTATTTGAGAGGCACATAATTGGGTTCCTTTAATCCAGGCTGCAATCCATTATGTTCTTTCTTTCACAGTGAATTGCTGTCAGAATAGCCACCCCACCCCCCCCAAAAAACCATCATGATAACCTTGTTTTCCTCTATTATTTTGAAATGTACTTGATAGCCCAGTCAACTTTGCAATGAGGTTATGTAGCAGAAGTGAAATTATAACATAACATTATAACATAAAAGAGTTCTCGCTTACACTTAAATTGACTAGCATCAGGAAAATCGGTGCCCAAACTTAAATCACTTAATAATACTAAATAATGAGTTTGTGGCGACTTTAATGGTATATGATACTATGAAGCCTGATTGAGATAAAATTCAACAGTGCTCCTTTTGTTTGGCCACATCTAGATTAATAAACGGGTTTTACACTTTCACTGGGTTAACCAGTGGAATTAGCATAAAGGGAAAGAAAGAGACAGAGAAAAAGAGAAATTTTATACTAGCACAAAAATAGACTTTGAGCTAATTATTTATCCTTGTAACCTTTAGAAAATTTTTCAGTTATTTGAAACATACCAATTAAGGTTGATATAGTTTTACTATGTCTAAGCACTGTTTGTGTTTATAATGTTGACACCTTTCTTTTTGTTATAAAAGGAAATATACATATTGTTATACATATTATTTGTTATACATATTACAAGTAACAATTAAAATATAATTAATTGAAAAATGATAGATAATATTAAAAACACAATCATAGTTCATTTCATGTTATTGAAAAACTCAGTGACTTCATACTGTGCGCTTGAGTCATGTTATAAATTTTGTAGATCATCTCTCATTTAAAAAAATATACGTAACATTAGAAGTTCAACTAAATGAAGACTAGGGGGCTTGTGTGCCCTAACACGTGTGCACTACCTACTTGAGGAGTTTGGTTACATTGGTATCCTAACTACTGAGACCTGATTTAGGATGAGAGGCTATTATTCTCAACTGTTAAAAAATATAAAAATCAAGCAAGGGCCTGTCCTCTTAAGCAATGAGTTTGTTCTTGTTAAATTAAGTTGCTATATTAAGCTATGTTGTCTCTGCATGCATCCTAAAAAAGGAGAAACAGATTGGTTTCCTCTAAATATTTTATTCCTCCCCCACCCAAAGAAAACCTAGTAAGTAGAAATTTTGAAAAGAATAGTAATGGATTCATGAATTAAATATTCTCTAAACGCATTCACTTACTTGCATTATAAACATTACTCTAGGAAACTAGTTCTAATTGACTGAAATCACTGTAAACAGAAGGATCCCCCATCGTTACCATGGTAAAGGGCGTTTTTCTTACGGCAATGTGCAAAGTAAAGCTTTTATACAATAACCTTAACAAATTCCATATGCATAATTCCAGAGTCCAGTATCCAATAAGAGAAAGAAACATCTTTCTTTCTCAGGGTAGCACACATTCCACTCGGAGACAGGTCAACAATTTCTGGCTCCACATACTAAGGCGCACTGGGGCTTGTTCCCCAAAAGGCCGTGTCATCCTTGTACAACTTAATCAGCAGCTGCACAGAGGAAAGCAGCACCGCAATCTTCCTGATCGTTTTAATGAGGACCCCTGGCTGTTCAGTCATTGAAATATAATTGACTTGCTCTCCTCTTATTTTCATAATAGACACTCCAACCTAGACCACGTTTATTTAGCTATAAGAAATGTCAGGAAGAATTGGAACTTTTCCGCGTGTCCCCATTAAAACTGAAAACATGCCACCCTGTCTTTTACATGAGCTACAATCATTTTGCGTTGGTCTCATTATGCAACATTATGCAATACAAGATGCAAATGTTCCAGTTGCCCTTCTCACCAAGCTGCAGGACCAAGAAAATAAGCACACCAAAATGTCTGGTTTTATCTGTATCTTCTTCTTGCAATTTAGTATTAGTTGTCCAATGCTTTACAAAACAGGCAATAGAAATAAGAAATGTTACTGATTTTTAGGAAACTTGCAAGGACTGATGTCCTTTTATTAATCACCTATTTTTATAAAAATGAAATTTTTTCCTCTGGGAAATTGCATAGTCTGTTTAAGGATTAAGTAAAAGTCATTTGTAAAATAACATTTATGCTAAGAGTCTTGAGTTTGCAAAATTAATTACTTTATTCTTTGAAGCAATGTGTCAGTCCTGTGAATTATTACTTTAAAGTTACGAGCTTTAAAATTTACATTAATCAAAGCTTAAACAATCAAAACTATTTGATAATGTGGAACTTTAGTTGCAAACTAAATTTAAAAGTGAGCCCACTGTGAAAATAGTGATAATTTCATAAACCCCTATGTAGGAGGCTACGCATTTTTCTATCAGAAATTTTTTTCTTACCATGAAATAGTCAGAGTTGAAATGTCATTCCTCAGATTAAGTAACAATTATTCCATTTAACTCTATTTGAGTTAAGATAAGTTTCTACTCACTATTGGCAAAAGTGTTGGGGAAAAGAAATTCCCACATTGTTAGCTAATTTTGGAGGGAAGCTTAGTAATATTGGTTATTTTAATGGTCATTTCTTCTGACTCAGCAATTCCACTCCCATGATTATATTTTCTAGTTGAACAATTGCACACACACTCAGACACAGATGTTTTTCATACTACACTACTACACTACGTATTTGTGAACAAATAAAAGAACACTAGTAACAAACCAAAGGTCTCGCTGGAAGACTAAGTGATAATTTATTCATATAATTAAGTACTATATAATATTTTTTATTAAGAAGAATAAGTAAGTATCTATGTACCAGCACAGGTACATTGTTAAGTAAAAGCTAAAGCTGCACAAAGTAAATGAAGCATAGTCCTTTTTAAAAATAGTACACAAGTAAATATATGTGTTAAAAATTTAGAGTAATGGCCCTGGCTGGTGTAACTCAGTGGATTGAGCACGGGCTGGGAACCAGAGGGTCCCAGTTCGATTCCCCATCAGGGCACATGCCTGGGTTGTGGGCTGGGTCCCCAGTGAGGGCCATGTGAGAGGCAACCATACATTGCTGTTTCTCTCTGTCTCTGTCTCCCTACCTTCCCCTCTCTCTGAAAATAAATAAATAAAATCTTAAAAAAAAAAGTTAAAAAAAATTTAGAGTAATACACAACAAATTATTTACAGAGATTAATTACCTCTATGGAGTGAAACTAAGAAGCTCTACTCTGTATCGTTTGACCATTTACAATTCATTCATCCACTGACCAGTATTCATTAAATACCTACAATGGGCCAAGTAATTGTCTGGGTGCCAGGTATGTAGCAGTGGACAAAGCCATGTCATGAGTTTGTGTACTTTTAAAATCAAAAGAAACAATAAAAATAAAGTTTAAAATTTTCTGGAATTTCAAGTATTGCAAAAAAATAATGAAATAAAAGCCAGTTGTCTCATTTTCCCTGCCAAAATTCTTTGTCTTTTTGTTGCTAAGAACCTTTTTCTAACATTAGACTAACCATGGCCAGATCCTAATAATAGAAGCCATCATTAAAACAATTTTTACTAGGTCCAACATTTTTATAAAAATGGTTGAATGAATTCAAAACTTAAGTAGTTTTGTTAGTAAATATCTGAATATACAATTATATAAGAGTAATGAAATACACTTGAGATTTTATTAGAAATACTTTATTTGAAACTAATTACTGTGTGTACATAAATATGACTATGTAACCATACACATGAATATTTTCATAAATCTTAGTAACTTTTAGTTAATTAAATATCTTAGTCAACTAACATACTAGATTAGAAGCTTTTAAAATTGATATTAATGTCACAAGAGCATAGTGAATTTTATAAAAACTATTCTAAACTGCCTTGACCAGTGTGGTTCAGTTAGTTGGGCATAGTCCCACAAAGCAGAAAGTCGCCAGTTCAATTCCTGGTCAGGGCACATGCCTAGGTTGTGGGTTCAGTCCCGAAGATCAATGTTTCTCTCCCTCTCTTTCTCCCTCCCTACTTTGTGTTGGTCTCAGGTATACAGCCCAATGACCAACCATGCACTTCACAAAGTGTTCTCCCCTGACATCCCCAGCATCCAGCTGGCACCATACGTAGTCATTGCAACATCAGGAACCAGATTCCTTACGCTGTACTTTACATTCCCGTGACTATTCCGTAACTGCCAATTCTTATTTCCTAACCCCTTCACCTCTGTCACCCAGCCCCCACTCCTCCTGCCCTCTGGCAGGCCCCAGTTTGCTCTCTCTGTCTATGCATCCATTTCAGTTTTATTGGTCCATTTATTTTGTTCTTTATAGTTCACATATAAGTGAAATTATATGGCATTTGTCTTATAAAGGTTAATATTAATTCATGTGTTTCAATTGTATTAAGATCTAGTAGCAATCCCCTCAAAATTTTTAATATTATATTTTCCCTTTAAATTAATAAAAAAAGTATCTAAAAATTTATTCAGAGAATTTATTTGATTTTGATAAAAACTCATTTCACTTATTAAAGGCAAAACTCTTATAAAGTACCTAGGGTTTCTATTCATGAAGTTCTGAGCAAATTACACTCAATTACCACCAGAAAGGCCTAACAGCTGGAAACAAAATACAATAAGGAGGGGAAAGCCAACAAATTCTAAATATCTACCAAGAAATCTTATAATATAATATGATGGCTTGTTGACAGTGAGACTAATCAATGTGAATAAAAATGACTATATACTTTAAACATCTACTTAGATAAGAGGATTCATTTGAATCAGAGATGAATTGCCTAGTTTATAAACTCTGTGGTTCAAGTTACGTACTTTTGCAGCAGCTACCTGTAATTGAAAGACTTGCCACTAGATGGCAGTGTGGGTCAAATAGCGAAATGTTTACAAGTTTTCTTTTTCCAATTTGCCACCAAGACTCAGACATTATAGCACTAGACTCCTTCTTAGCATCAAAAATAGATTTCTTTGTGAATAAAAACACACACCCAAAACAAAAGAAAGAAAGAGTATGTAAAAGACCACTATTTTAAACAAAAAATACTCCTTAAGCAAATTTGTTGTTCTGTTTACTTTTCTTAATGTCTCAAACTTGAGTGTTTATGACACCCATGAGAATCTTGTTTCAAATTGATACTTCCAGCCCCACCTCCACTCTTGAGACTCTTAAACAGAGGTCTGTGATGGAAGAGAGGGTCCATTTTTAAGCAATATGTAAGGCGATTCTAACACAGTACAGAAAAAAACACTCCTCTAAAATTGGAATATCAGCACAGTGAAGAAATCAGAATAAGGGTAGAAACGCTTCATGACCTTGATCACAGCTTATTCAAACACTATTCCCTTTGAAAGTAAATGGCCAAGAAGGAAGCCTTAGACTGTCGACTACAATAAACTATTTGTGAAGGAGTTTGTCACCGTTCACTCCTGAAGCAAGAATAGTTGTATTGCCCACCTTTTGCCTTCTACCCTCCATTCTGACTTCTAAAAATTCTGGCTGTGATGTTCACTTGTGATTGGCTAATCTTGAGAAAATATAGTGGCAGCTTTAAAGACTAAAGGAATTTTGAGTTGATGGTATTAGGGTATTTGTAAGCAAGAGCAAAGAGAATGGGGGAAGGGCAGCCAGCATGGGAGTTAAAACACAAACAGGGTGTGAATAGAATCCTCTCAAAAGAGAACCTGGCATGTAATGTCAGAGCCAGATTCAGGTGAGAAAGACAGCCACACGGGGGTGTGATCTGGAGTGGGGGTGAGATCCCAAGCAGGGTGCAAAGGGTCTCTGTGAATAAGAGGGAGTCATGGCAGAGATAGAAAATTGGTTACATATGGGAGGGGAATGGTTGATCAAATAAGTAAATATAATAAGAATAAAGCAAGCCAGGTTTCTCATCCTCAGAGATGGGAGTTATAAATATGGAAAGGGAGAAAATCGGTATGAACTCTGTGATGTTTGATTCAATTTGATGTGTTGGTATGAACTGTGGTTTTCAATATACATAATTCACAAATAAATGTAAACGTTAAAATTTTGTGTGTATATGTGGGTGTATACATGCACACACATGTACACATGTACATACACATACACATATATATACCCTAGCTCTTTCCACAGGGAGCAGCAGCACCCCAATGCCAGTACACAAACTTACTCCTCGGACATCAGTTTCTAAGTACCATTTCCCATGAAGAAGAACCAAAAATCCTTTGACGAATGGTCAGTTCCAAAACTAAGGCAGTGAAAAGCAAAAGTACAAGATGAGCCTGAAATATCTCATTGTGTCAGAAAGTAAGAAAGTACTCAATGAATGATGGGGACATGTCAAAGACCAGAGAAACCAGTTTGAGGGGGTTCTCACTGGCCAAATCAGGGATAATTTGAATTACAATAAATCATAATAGTGTGGGATTTTAGCCATAAAGTCATCACAAATTCCTACATACACAAATAAATGAAAGAATACATTAGACGTTTGGAGAAGAACAGGATATTTACCTTGTTTCAAAGTACCTCCACACAAATATTTATCAGTCGCAGCGGGGGAGAGAGCATGTTTACAACGGACAGGCCTGGCAAACACCACCTTAATCCAGTGACCAAAGGGACATCACCAGGGCTGGACAATCAAAATTGTGTCACCCGGTAATGTGCAATGAGAACAGCGTCACATCTTTGATTTTCCTGCCAAAAAGGTACAACCTGAACCAAATCATGAGGAGACATCAGACACATCCTCATGGAGGGACATTCTACAAAATAACTATCCTGTAATCCTCAAAAGTTTCAGGTTACAAACGGAAGGACTGAGGAACTGTTACAGACTGAAGGAGACTAAAGATACATGGTACTAAATGCAACGCATGATTCTGAACTAAATCTTGTTGCTGCTGTCCATAACATTACTGAGACAATTGGTAAAACTTGAGTGGGATATCACCAGTCTGTGGAGTAACCTATCAGTGTTAATTTTCTCACCTTAACGGTCATATTGGGGTGCTCTGGGGAGCAGCCAGGGCAGTGTGGTGGACTGCTCCCTCCTCCCACTTTCTGGGAGTAACCGTATTCTTATTGCCATCAATGCAGTCTTCTGCTACTTTTGTTTTTTCCCAAGCTATGTCGCTCTGCAGATTCAAAATATACTGATTTCACTAAAGCACTTCCCTTTGGTAATGCGTGCTACACTGAACGCACTGCTCAGCTCCTCTCCTCCAAGTGTGGTGGTGATAAGAGCTGTATTTTCTCCCCATTACGCTCTTTCGGTACTCTGATTTCGTCATCCAGTCTTACATCATCTCTGACTTGAATCAGCAGCGCTCCGATAGAACTACTGAACAGGCTGGTGTGAGGACGGGGTCCTGAGGCTGGCCCCTGGAGACCTGCCTTTAGGGGGCAGGTACAGCCATCCAACCAGGAGAAAGTCCAATTAAGGAAAATGCCCTTCAACCATCTTTCTCTGTTTTGATGGCAAGAATTTTTCAAAAGATCTATTAATGTCAAAATGCCAACCTAGAAAACAGTCATAGTGACTGCCATATTTTTCTGATCCATTTGTCTACTGACCCCAACAAAAATGGAATGGAATAGTCTGTCTTGGCTTTTCATTAATGCAATGCACTCTTACTGGCGCCTGGTAAACCTTGACTCTAAGTGCAGCTGTGTCGATTTTGCATGATCTACTGTAAATCTTACCCAGTCTCCTTAGTAATCAAAGAATGCAAATTAGAAAAGAGGCGATAATGCATCTTTATCAAATATTCAGAGTTTGTGGTAATTTCTAGTGTTTTTGAAACTGCAGGGACATCAGACTTTCATGTAACTGAAGGTTATCTTTCTTGATGACAATCTGACAAGTATCTAAACTCTTGAAAATGTAGATTCACTTTATCCCAGTAGTTTCTCTTCTGGGAATTTATCCTAAGGTCATCAGAGATGTGCCCACAGATATAGCTACTAGTATGTTTACTCAACATATTAATAATAGGGGGGAAAGCAACATGCTAAAAGTCCAAAAATAGAAAATTCACTGAACATATATCTGTACAATGCAATATTATGCAACCACTTCGAATGGCAACATTTGACCCCCCAAAATAGACTATCTAGTGTGATTCTACTGTATGTGTGATGTGCACATACAAATGGTTAACATGTTTATATCAAAATAGGCATAATGGTTGCCTATAGGTGATAAAGTATCTCCTATTTGATTACCAGTATTTTCTAACATATTTTTCAATACACATGTGTTTTATAAGAAGCCGTAGCAATGACAGCCACTGTCTTGTAAAACCGCCCGTCCCCGCAAGCACAGCTGCAGCTACTGAGCGAGCGCAGGTGCCCTGCTGCCTCTCTTTCTCCTCGCTGTCTCCCTGGCATTGCATTGCAGCCCCGTCACCTCCTGCTCCATGTCTCTCTCAGGATGACTTTAGTTCCTTACCAAATGGAAGCACCTGGAATTCTGAGACTGGACTTTAACTCTGTATATCTCCATACTGTGAAGCGTATTGCCTTACAATATGAGCGAAGACAAATGAATAATTTCTGGAAAAATGAAGAAATACATGATTGCCTACTGAAGATCACATGGAGATAAACATTTTTCAAAAGAAAAGCCCATTGGTAGTGTCCACAATTTCATGGATGTTTGACATCCAAAAATGTTGCATGGTGTCAGACTTTCTGGAAAGAAGAAGGTTAGACAGATATGAACTTGGGCGCTTCTACATTGCTGGATGGCCAAGGAAAGGGACAGAGACTCACTCCTGGGGCCTCAGTGAGCCTCACAGCCCAGCTGCCTGCTAATCTGTTTCCAGACAGATGAGTCAAGAGCATCAGCCTCCTCCTGCCTCAGGTGTTTCCAGGATTATCCCATTGACACAGCTGTAGACCTGGGACACAACTTCTGTACACATATAGTGAATACCCACACTCTGTTTCATAGCAAGCTATTGTCAACCCAGGGGAA
Organism: Micronycteris hirsuta; assembly: GCA_004026765.1. Taxonomy (NCBI): domain Eukaryota; kingdom Metazoa; phylum Chordata; class Mammalia; order Chiroptera; family Phyllostomidae; genus Micronycteris; species Micronycteris hirsuta. Next base: position 21,833 of record PVJI01012767.1, on the reverse strand, counting down.
AAAGGCTCCGTGGTAAGTGCCTTAAGACCAAGCACTTCTATTCAATACAATTTTGGAAGTTTTAGCTACAGTAATCAGACAAAAAGAGGAAATAAAAGGCATCCAAATTGGAAAGGAGGACACAAAACTGTTATTGTTTGCAGATGACATGACAGTGTACATAGAAAATCCTATAGACTCCGCCAAAAAGCTACTTGACCTAATAAATGAATTTGACAAAACAGCGAGATACAAAGTCAATATCCAGAAATTAAAGGCATTTTTGTACACCAACAATGAAATATCAGAAGCAGAAATCAGGAAAAACATCCCATTTGATATAGCAACAACAACAAAAAAAAATACCTAGGAATAAACCTCACCAAGGAGGTAAAAGACCTGTACTCAGAAAGCTACACAACACTGAAGAGAGAAATCATGGAAGACACAAACAAATGGAAACATATACCATGCTCATGGATTAGAAGAATCAATATCATCAAAATGTCCATACTACCCAAAGCAATTTATAGATTCAATGCAATCCCTATCAAAGTACCAATAGCATATTTCACAGATATCGAACAAACACTTCAAAAATTTATATGGAATCATAAATGACCCCGAATACCTGCTGCAATTTTGAGAAAAAAGAGCAAAGTAGGAGGGATCACAATACCTGATATCAAACTGTATTACAAGGCCACTGTAATCAAAACAGCCTGGTAGCGGTATAAAAATAGACAGATAGACCAATGGAACAGAATAGAGAGCCCAGAAATAAACCCAAGTCTCTATGGCCAATTAATTTTCAACAAAGGGAGCAGCAGCATAAAATGGAGTAAAAATAGCCTCCTCAACAAATGGTGTTGGGAAATCTGGACAGCTACACGCAAAAAAAATGAAACTCGAGCACCAACTTACACCATACACAAAAATAAATTCAAGGTGGATAAAAGACTTAAATATAAGCTGTAACACCATAAAAGTTCTAGAGGAAAACATCAGTAGGAAAATCTCAGACATTCCACACAGCAATATCTTCAATGATACGTCCTCTAGAGCAAGGGACATAAAAGAAAAAATAAACAAATGGGACCTCATCAAAATAAAAAGCTTCTGCATGGCTAAAGAAAACAGTATTAAAATAAAGAGAGAACCAACTGTATGGGAAAACATATTTGCCAATGATACCTCAGACAAGGGTTTGATCTCCAAAATATATAAAGAATTCATACGACTCAACTCCAGGAAGACAAAAACCCAATTAAAAAAATGGGCAAAAGACTTGAACAGACACCACTCCAAAGAGGACATACAGAGGGCCCAGAGACATATGAAAAGATGCTCAGCATCACTAGCCATCAGAGAGATGCAAATTAAAACCACAATGAGATACCACCTCACACCAGTCAGAATGGCCATCATAAACAAATCAACAAACAAGTGTTGGAGAGGATGTGGAGAAAAGGGAACCCTACTGCACTGTTGGTGGGAATGCAGAATGGTGCAGCCACTGTGGAAAACAGTATGGAACTTCCTCAGAAAACTAAAAATGGAACTGCCTTTTGATCCAGCAATTCCACTGCTGGGACTATACCCTAAGAGCCCTGAAACACCAATCCAAAAGAACCTATGCACCCCAATGTTCATAGCAGCACAATTTACAATAGCCAAGTGCTGGAAGCAACCCAAGTGCCCATCAGCAAATGAGTGGATCAAGAAACTATGGTACGTTTACACAATGGAATTCTACACAGCAGAGAGGAAGAAGGAGCTTATACCCTTTGCAACAGCTTGGATGGAACTGGAGAGCATTATGCTAAGTGAAATAAGCCAGGCAGTGAAGGACAAATACCATATGATCTCACCTTTAACTGGAACATAATCAATGAAAGAAAAAAGCAAGCAAAACTTAACCAGAGACATTGAAATTAAGAACAATCTAACAATAGCCAGAGGGGAGGGGAGAGGGGACTGTGGGGAGAAGGGTTTTCAGGAACGAGTATAAAGGACACATGGACAGAATCAAGGCGGAGGCTGGAAGCAAGGGAGGAAGATGGGTTTGGATGGGGTGGGGAGGAGGGGAGGGGAGAAAATGCAGACAACTGTAATTGAAGAACAATAAAGTAATTTTTAAAAAAACTTACTGTTTCTATATAAAGGATAGTTATTCCTGTGTGTTATTTCCCCTCACTGTAATAAATTCTATCATTTGTAATCATTAAAAAAAAAAAAGAAAACCAAGCACTCCAACTCTCAAAAAAGGTCTCTTTGACCATAGCTCAATTTTCTTCTAGGTTCCCAGGTCAAATAAAAAAATTCGTTGTTCTTGTTAATTTTTCCAGGCATTTGTTTTATTATAGGCATCCTTATAAAAATAAGACTCCAGTTCTAAGGGCGGGCATTTGGACCTTTCTGGCAGGGACTCCTGCCCTGGGCAAGCGCACTTGATGATCACAGGGTACATGGTCCCTTCTCTCCTGACCATCTGCTAGACTGGCACTCCGCCCACTCCCAAGCTCACTGAAGTGTGTCACTGGGGCACAGGTGCCAGGCCATCATGGGTCTAAATGAGCAGCCGACACAGTACAGCAAAATGTTCCTCTGGCCTTCAGAAAGATCCTTCTTCATGACAGCCTTATAGTGTCACTAAATGGCTTCTGAAGCGTGATTAAAGCTAGAGACATGAACGAGTCAAAGAAAACATTATGACTCAAACCCTGAGAAATGAGGGGTCATAGAACAGAGCAGCAGAGGTTGTGCTAGCTATAGTGCAGGGGTGGGGGCGGACAAGCATCCTAGGAGTCAAGAAGTCAAGGAAGCAAGTACCAATTGTGTGTGTGACTGTGCTTCAACCTACAGCAAAGACGAGAACACAGTAACATGGAAATTAGAGCCAAAGACTTAAGTGTGTGACCCAACTCTGCCACCTGATGAGACCTTCAGCCAGCCTCCAAATTTCAATGCTCTTAACAGTTAAAAAGGATAACAATAATACCATATGTATTTTCACTGATTATGTGACAAATACATAGTGGTTTAAAACAACATTATTATCTGTCTCTGGGTCAAAACTTTGGGAGCAGCTCAGCTGAGTAGTTCTAACTCAGGGTCCCTCATAAGGTTGCCGTCAAGGAGTGGCTGCTCCTGGAATCATCTCAAAGGCTCTTGTCTTCACACATTCCTTAATCATGTGTCTCTGGGTCCGGAAGACAGGAAGAGCTGGGAGCTGGAGCCACTAGGATGTGCCAGGCATTTCCGTGTCTCTGTACATGCCACGTGGCCTCCCCAGCACGGCGCCTTCAAGGTAGCCAGACTTTCTACATGGTGCCTCTGAAGCCTGTCCTGAGAGAGAGCCAGGAGAAAGGTGCAATGCCTTTTATGATCCAGCCTTGGAGGTAACATAGTGTCACTTCCATGTAATCTACTGGAAGAGTAATTATAATGCTCTACCCCACCAACCCACGAAGTTTCTCAGGAAGCTACTGAAAGATGTGCTCCTCCAACCTGAAGGACTGGAACTGGAAGATATACACTCCAGGAAGTTGACAGCCGTCCCGCCAGGTGGTGGCGAAGGAACTGTCGCGGTCTGAGGGCCAGACTTGAAGCAGCACAGAGGCTCAAGGAGAGATGTCTTCAAGGAGAGAAAATGCATGATGCATCTGAAAGTACTGAGAGAAACTTTTAAGTTGTGGTGATGAGGTTAGGGATAAATTAGTGAAGAGTACATAAACAAACAGTGAAGGAAATGAAAAGAGAGAACAATGAGTAACTCCAAGAAAAGCAAAGAGTACAACCAAAAAAAGGAAATAGAATCATAGCCCGTGTCATGGCTCCACTGTGGAAAGTGCTTGTTCACGTGGCCCTGCGAATACAGACAGTGAATGTCACACAGCCAAAACCTGACGACGACTCTGTTGGAAGCCAGAGGGAATTGGACATGACCAAAGGGGGGGCCATTCACAAATATAGATCAATCAATTAATTAAAAGGCCAGATTCTGCCCCGCTGGTGTAGCTCAATGAACTGAGCACGGGCTGGGAACCAGAGGGTACCAGTTCAATTCCCAGTCGGGGCACATGCCTGGGTTGTGGGGCCAGGTCCCCAGTGAGGGTCATGTGAGAGGCAACCATACATTGCTCTTTCTCTCTCCCTTCTCCTCTCCCTGAAAATGAATAAATAAAATCTTAAAAAAAAAAAAAGGCCAGATTCTTGTATTCCTCCATGGTAGGGCTATACATAATGCTTAAAACTGAAATAGTGAGCAGTTACAATAGAAGCATAATATAGATATGGAGGTAAATATCAAAAGAAGAGCAACATCCAGAGAACAGGATAGTAAAGGGGAGAGGGGAGGATTGGAGGAAACTGTTATTTTATTTAATATACTTTGCAGAACTTTCTGCGTGTTAGACCTATTCATAAGTCAAACTTTGATATATATTACTTTTTAAAAGTTAAAAGAAAAAATCTATATATTACATAATTCCTTAACTCAAATAGCACTATTATTATATTTATTTATTTATTTCCAGCCCTTTAAAATATATTCTCATATTTTTTCACATTTCACCTGCACATGAATTTTGCATCATGACTTTAACTTAAAATATTTTGAGAAATATTTTTCTCCATTTTTTCCATTATTTTAACAATAATTTTTCAAGTTATAAGACAAATGAAGCAATAACTAGGTGATAATCACAAATTTAATTTGCTTAGGATAGTGCTGTGGACTGAATACGTCCTCCCCAAATTCACCTGTTGAATACTAACGGCGAGGGAGCGGTTTGAGGAGGTGATTAGGTCATGGAGGCAGAGCCCTCGCAAATGGAATGAGTGCTCTTATAGGGAGGCCTGGAAAGCTGCGTTGCCCCTCCACCATGTGAGGGTACAGTGACAAATGTCCGTCTGTGAGGAGGAAGGCCCCACCAGACACCAAACCTGCCAGCGCCTGGATCTTAGATTTCCCACTCTCTGGAACTGCGAGAATTTTCTGTTGTTTATAAGCAACTCAGCATCTGGTACTTTGTTACAGCAGCCCAAATGATCAAGACAGACAGATTTTCAGACATGAAACTTTCTGAATAAAAGGGATTTAACATTTTTATGGTTGTTACACACTGTTTTGCATCAATTTTGTGAAAGGAGAATATTTAATATCTAGATTAAAACTGTAACATTTCTTTAGCTCTTGAAACCACCTCTATTCAAATTTCAATCATTTTGTAGTTAACACGCTCAAAAACACAGCCACACAACAATTTCAAGAAAGTAAACCATGAAACCTCATCAGAGAAAAGCAATAAAATCAATTATGTGTGTAGTTGTTACAGAACAGATGGTATTTTTTGCAAAAGAGTAAGATTTTTGGAAGTATCAAAATGGTTTTTCTCACTGAAATCTCCTTGATTCTTATATTTCTGTTATTAATTTCCATAATGATCAGGGCAAGGGAGGAGTGAATTGGTTTTCTATCAATATCATATACAGAAGTCTCCTAAGTATTTTGATAACTATAACCTCACATTATTTCCAATCTTTACAATTATCTTTACCTTTAAATCTGCAAAAGAAACTAAATTTTGAAATAATCTATTTTACCAGTTTAATTAAATAAAAACTTTCATTATGATATGTAAGTTAAAAACTAATACTTGCTCAATAAATAACATTTTTAATTCTTCAATAAAATGTCATTCATTCAAAAAAGAATACCTAAAACATTAATCTAAATAATTTCTCCAATAAAACAATGATTTGAAAGCCTGCGGTATGTACCAAATGAGCAAAAGTGATAGTGAAAACTATCGAAAAAATCCCAGTAATCTGAGGTTTTGACTATTATGCAGTTTTAGATGCTTCCACCTTTAGTCACATAGCATTTAAGTTAAAAATAAAGGCCGGTTGTTTAAAACTGAAGCATAAAGGGTACTTATATGACAAGGGTTACTGAATATGACAAGTTGATGTAAGGAGCATAAAAATGAAATTGTACAAAGATGATTTTACCCAAATAGTAATTTGCAACCATCTCTTTATAATTCTCAAAAAGCACATCAAGACATTTCTAAAAATTAATTTCAGAAAGATAAATTACAGTAACTATCAATTTGTCTTTGCATTTGTTGGAAATAAAGACTAACCACACTATAAATGTGCTCTTTGAATTGAAAAGCTTGCAGGAAGCAGTCTAAAGAATTCTCTAATTTTATCTCTTAGAAACAAAAGAAAACTATAAAAAATAATTTTTAGTCCAAAATACAAGAATTATAACAGTCATAAAAGTGATTTTATGTATCTTTAAGATTTTATTTATTTATTTTTAGAGAAAAAGGAAGGGAAGGAGAAAGAGAGGTAGAGAAACAGCAATGTGTGTTGCCTCTCACATGCCCCCAACTGGGGACCAGGCCCCCAACCTAGGCATGTGCCCTGACCGGGAATCAAACCGGTGACCCTTTGGTTTACAGGCCGGCACTCAATCCACTGAGCTACTCCAGTCAGGGCAGTTTTATGTATCTTAATGCTTTAAGATAAAATTAGACTTTTATATCCAAGTGAATATATAATAGGTAATTTAAGTCAAAAATAATCTATCATTTACTAATTTTTCAATAAATTATTTTTGTTACATAATTAATTTAAAGTAAATGTATCCACATGTACTACATTAAAAGAACAAAAAAGTCAAGCTTTCCCTTTACAAAATAAAGTCATTAGGATTGAATTTTAAATAATCTTATCTTAAATAACATTCTTCTAAATTACAACATTTTTACATAAAATCATTTCTGTAGTATATCCAAGAAAAATAACCAAAAAAAATTGAAGTTCTTAAGGGGATTTGCCAGATTATAAGAGACTGTGAAAGATTCATAAACCAAATGATTTATAGGGTTAACATCGGGGCTTCCAGAAACCCCAGCACTACCTGCTGGTAGTCATTTAATAGGGACAAGCTCTCTCCGTCCACCATCAACATCACATACAGTCAGGCAGAACTGGCTTCTGATTAAACTATAAGCTTCAGTTTCTACCTTTAGAAAATGAGGGGACCAGTGTCTTCTTCTCAAGAGTGTTAAGCCCACTAAGTGAGGTGGCAAATGGAAGTAGCCAGTACAGTGATGAGGCATGTGGTCAACATTCAATAACTTGCAGCTGTGTGTGTATAACATTTATATATGTAGATAAAGATCCCCAGGAGAAGAAACACACTAATTCAGACTCTCACTTTGACCTAATTAACCAGTATCAGCAACTTTAATGAGAAGAGAGGAAAGCAGAAAGTTAAAAGAGGAAAGAAGATCTTACTCATAGGAAAAAAAAGGCACAGAACATAAAGACAAAATAGGCCAAAAAACATATTTTTGCCTAAAGTATGTTTAGGATAAAATATCTGCAAGTAACATAAATGTGCTTGCTCCCTCTGAACTAGCGTGTACCTGGGGGCAGTGGGGACCGGCTGGCACCCAGGAAGTAGTCTAATGAAACAGAACATAAGAAGGACTGAGGCAGAACAACTTCCAGAAAGCTGCTACTATGTAACACAATCACCAACCAAATACAACTAACTAATACAATCACAGAGCAGCTGAAAGGGACCCAAAATACTACCTCACCAGCTCCAACATTTTGCAAAAGGTAAAACAAAGAGCTTAAGTGACCAAGTGACCTGTCTAAGGTCACACCCAATTAGAGGTAGACACCAAACTTGAATCACAATTTCCAGTTCAGTGCTCTTTCTTGTCTGGGGGAGCGAAGGGACTTGCATGTGTAGGTCTGGAAAGAAGGGCAATGACATGGGACAGTTTCTGAAATGGGCAAGGCAAAGGTTTTTAACCCTACAACAGTCTATGCTTGGCTACAGTACATTCCTAAGTTATCAAAGCCTAAAGACTTCTGTTTACATTCTACATGCTACATGCTTCCTCCTACAGAAGGCAGAGCAAGACATCCCTGCTGTCAAAATGACCACTGCTTTCAGATATGTTTTCCACCTACCCTCCAGAGTGAAAATGAGCCCAGATTCCTTCCTCGGAAGAGTTAAGCACAGAATCATCACTCAAATGGAGCAAGCAGCTTGCAGAATGGCTGCAATGAGTTGGTTCCCTAGTAAATAGATTGAACATTATCACTCTACTTCATATCCTCAATAGAACTCCGTCCCCTGAATGGAATGGTATATTATGACTGGCATAAAATAGGCCACCACTTTAGTTACAACACAGGATTGTCCAAATAAACAAGCATTAATCATGCACATTATGTAGAGCATAATGCTTCAGAGAGCGTCTGCAAGCAGCTCCAAATGAACTCGACCAAATTATACCATCTGACAGCTGTTCCGTGACCTGTGGGAAATGAGTTGGTGGTCTCAGTCCAGTTCCTAGTGGACAGGTGTCCAAAGCACAAAAACTACCCTCACAATTGGGCCTAATTAGCAACCTGGTTCTTGCAGCCGCGTAAAACCTGGATCCCATGTCACCGCCGTGCTGTTGGATGCTGTCTCAACATCAGGTGGCATGCGCCGAAGGCTTCGTGCAGAAACGCTCACAATGGCGCCTGCACAAAATGTCGTTGCCTCAGGAGAAACAGAACTGTGTCCAGGACTGGCTCTCTGCCTCTCACCTGACTCCCACCCACCCCCGCCAAGCCAAAGATGTCAGAGACATGGATGGGGTCCTGGGCACTGTTTTAATCCACAGAATTAACATGTGTAACACTTAAAGTACTATGAATGCCCACCTATCTGAGCAATAGACTCATCTATCACACAAAAACTTAGATTTCTCTGAATTCCCAAGCATCTCTCAAAATCTTTCTCTTCACCTTTTTGCCGTAATTGAAACCTGCCCGCTTTTGAGGATGCTGCCTCCCCTGGAGGCCCAGCCAAGTGTGCAGTTGTTGTTCTCCAAGACTCTACAACTCCAGCACCAGAGAGGGGTCAGGGTTCTCCTTGCTTCTAAATGTCATTTCAGGCCATTCCTCCCCTGCCCTTGCAAACACTCCTTCTTCTCCGACACCCAAAGCATTCAGCTCTGCACCTAGCTATTGACCTTCCATTCAATCCTCTGGTTCAGAAAGATATAAACTCCAGGCTTACAGCCTTCCTCTCTTCTCCTCTTTTCCTATATCATCAGTAACTTCAACCTCCACTTGGGTGAACCATGAACACCCTGGCTTCTCAATTTCTTGCCTCACTCACTCTGGTGATCTTTTTCTCCTCAACACCACAGCCACCCACTCACATGACTACTCTCCACACATTGACATTGCCAGAAACTGCGCACCCTCCAAAAATGTCCATGCAAAGCAAATATTGCCCTCTTGGATTACAACTAGTCATTCCCAGCTCATTTTGTTACTGAGCCCTTTTTACAACTCTCTTGCCACGTGCAGACCAGTCCACTGGCCCACAGCTTTCTCACTTTTCACTGACTCCCTTTCTCTCTTCTCATGTTATTATTAGCTCCTCACCTTCCCTCACCTTTTACATCCAAACATCAAGTCCTGCCAACTTTATCTCCAAATTATATTAACTTATTTCTTATTTGCCCTTGTATTCCCAGTTTCTGGCTCACAATATAGACTCAATAATATTTTCTGAATTTATAAAGCATTAAAAATAAATGCTGGGGAGCTTTACTTCAATGCTTAGAATGTAGAAACACAAGACAAGGTCACTCCCACACTGACAATCTAAAAAATGAATTATCTATGAAATCATGTTTTATTCCCCCAGCAGAGAGCTCAAGTCGCAAGCATGCAAAGTAAACTGAATTCCAAAGAGGAACAAAACCAACAACAAAAATAGAGCGAATACTCTTTCACCTTTAGCAGAATATAGGAGAGAGAAATGACTGCCACAGAAGTAGATAAGAAGTCAGCTAAAATGTTTATTTATGAACTGAGGAGCAAAACAGAAACAGAAGCATGGATACATGGAACAGACTGACAGCTGTCAGAGTGGAGGTGGGTGGAGGGACTGAATGAAAGAAGGTGAAGGGATCGGCAAAAAAAACATAAATACATAACACATAGACACAGACAGCAGTGTGGTGATAGCCAGAGGGAAGGGATGATAGTAAGTGGAGGTGGACAAAGAGGGGTAAAATGGGGATGGAAAGAGATTTTGTTTGGAGAAATGGGTGCACGATGCAGCGTGCAGATGATTTTTTACTGAATAGTACACCTGAACCTATATGGTTTTGTAAACCAATGTCACCCAAATAAATTCCATTTAAAAAATCAATCAATTTTAAAATAAAATAAAGTGTTTTTTCATAATGGCCAAGTGGGAGCTAGCATGACAATGTGGTATGGGGAGCAGGTCCAGATACAAGGGGAATTTGCCATTATTCATAAGACTTTTTTCAACAGGCGTCCACCTGCTGATTGTGAGAAAACATAGGTCAGGGTAGGAAATGAGACAGCCCTGCTCAGTGGGGCAGGTGTAAGGGAGATGCTCACCAGGAAACTGCCTCTCATCCAGGACCAACGAGAGATACAAGGCAGAGTCTGGCTGCCCACAGGAGGAAGGCCATGAATATGGGAAAACACCAACTCCATGGCCAAGCACACAGAGCCCGCTAAGACTAAGACTAGGCTAGGACAACAGAAAACACTCCAGTGACCCCAACGCAAGCCTGACACTAAGTAACAAGCAACATCAGTCTACCTTTAGGGAAGGGACAGAAGCTTGGAGAGAGTCCCCTCTGTGATGCAGAGTGGTGGAAAGCTGAAGAGAAAAGAAGAAACACTGATTTTTTTAAAAACCCAACTAGTCCCCAATCCGTGCACTAAGCAGCAGCTGCCGAACACCGGAGGAATTTAAGCTTGCGGTGCACTGAAGGAGAGAATAGCCACACAAAACCCAAACCCATCTCAACTCCAGACTAGAGTAATTCAGCGCCACACCAACAGCCTGACAGAATAGACGTGTCCACTTTTTGGCAAAATGCCATTTACTAACGTAAATATATGTCCATACACAATGTCTAGCAATCATACACTAAAACAAATATAAAATCAAGGAAAAAATAGTGTATTGTCAGAAATAAGGCAATCAACAGCACCAGACTCAAGGATGATCCCGATGTTGAAATACTTCCAAATAATGATGAATAAATAATATGTTAAAGGTTCTAGTGGGAAGAATGAACATATGCATAAAGAGATTGAAATTTTAGCAGAGAGGTGAAAGCAATAAGAAAAAATCAAATGGGAAGGATAGAAATAAAAAACACAGCATCCAAAATAAAGAATACTATCTTCAATAAACTAATCACAAAACCAAACAGCTAAAGGAGCAAAAGAATTGGTGAATTTAAATATAGAGTAACAGAAATTATTCAAACTGGAGAGAGAGAAAGAAGCAACCAAATACTGTGGGACAATACCAAATGTTCTGACATGCATTACTGAGAATCACGAAAGGAGAAGAGAAAAAAATAGGGAAGAAAAAATATGTGAGAAGATAATGACTGAAGGGGTAGCATGAAGGATGTTCTATTTGGTGATGAAATAGTTCCACATCCTGATTGTAATGTCGATTACACAAATCTACATATGTCGTTAAGTGTCCTAGAAATATACATCAAAAAATGTTAAACTGTCAGAATCCAAATAAAATCTGTAGCTTATTTAAGAGTATTATACCAATGTCAATTTCCTGGTTTTCACAGTACTGACTATACGGGATGCTATCATTGAGGAAGCTGTGTGAAGGATACATGGAAAACCACCAATATTTTGCAACTCCTTGTGAGTCTAAAACTATTTCAGAATAAAATACTTTAAATAGAATGCCCAAATTTTTCCAAAAATAATGAAGGAAAACAAATGACCAATGCAATAAACCCAGAGAACTTCAGATAGGATGAATAACACTACACACACCCACACCCCTAGATCCATCATAATCAAACTGCTGAAAACAAAAGATAGCCCTGGCCAGGTGGCTCATTTGGTTGGATTATCATGCCATACACCAAAAGGTTGCGGGTTTGATCCCCAGTCAGGATACAGGATACATTACCTAGGTTGTAGGTTTGATCCCTGGTCAGGGCACATACAGGAGGCAACAGATCAATGTTTCTGTTTCACATGGATGTTTCTCCCTCTCTCTCTCCCTTCCTCTCTCTAAAATTAATAAATATATCTTCTGTGAGGATTACACATTTTTTAAAGATAAAAAGAAAAATATGTACAATGAGTAGAACAACAAATTAATGTTTCTCTCTCTCTGTCTCTCCCTCCCTCTCTCTCTAAAATCAATAAATAAAGAAAATTTTATATAAAATAAGACAAAAATAAGGACACCAAGTAATGACAAGAATGTGGAGGAACCAGAACTCTCATACATTTTTAGTGGAAATACAAAATCATACAGCCTCGTTAGAAAATATTTTGATAAAGTTAAACATACGCTTATCATATGACCCAATAACAATATGAACCCAAAATATGTAACTAAGATAAATAAAAACACACATTCACACAAAAACCATATACAAATCTCTGCAGGAGCTTTCTTCATAACTGCCAAAACCTGGAAACAATACAAATATCTATCAACTACCTAACGGATAAATAAATTGTACTATATCCATGAAATAAAATACTTCTCAAAATTAAAAATAATTAACTTCTGATACATGAGTGATTCTCAAAAATATTATGCTAAATAAACAAAGCCAGACTCAAAACATTTAATCCTATTGATGAGGCCTGTCCAGAAAAAGTCTAGCCATTGATAATAAAATGAGAACAGTTTGCATGACATCAATGTAGCCTGGCAGCCAAGGAGAGTGGGCTGGAGTGCGCATGCATGAATAATGACCTCGTCACTGTACTAGTCAGTGTGGGTGTTAGACACCACTGAATGAGCATATGTACTGTGTGGCCATCACATTCAAAATGACTAAGCAAGTAGAGCAACGAAACTACATCAAATTTTGCGTTAAGCTTGAACATTCCTCTGCAGAAACTATTCAGATGATTCAGAAGGGCACAGCTATTGGCAACTGGTGATTGGCACCTTCATTACAACAATGCGCCTGCTTACACATCATGCTTGTGCAGAGTTCTTTAATGAAATATCAAATCACCCAGGTGACTCAGCTGCCCTACAGCCCAGATTAGGTGCCTTGCGACTTCTGGCTTTTCCCCAAACTAAAATCACCTTTGAAAGAAAAGAGATTTCAGACCATCGATGAGATTCAGGAAAATACAATGGAGCAGTTGATGGCAACTGGGAAAACAGTGTGAGGTCCCCAGGTGCCTACTTCGAAGGGGACTGAGGTGTCATTGTCCTATGTGCAATGTTTCTTGTATCTTGTATCTTCTTCAATAAATGTCTATATTTTTATTACATGGCTGGATACTCTCTTGACAAGCCTTATATATAACATCCTAGAAAACGCAAAGTCACAGGACAGAGATCAGTTGCCAAGGCCCAGGGCGTATTGGGAGAGGACTGACTACAAAAAGGCACAAAGAGACTTTTGAGAATGATGGAAATATTCCATATTTTAGATGCATTATATGACTATGTTAAAACTCATCAAACTACATCTCTAAGGGTGAATTTTACTGTATTCTCTCTAAATTCATATGTACATTTACATTTCCATAACAAAAAAACTTTAAATGAAATCAATATTTTGCAAATGCTTTTCAGCTCTTGTTTGTAACAAGCCATTATTTAGACTGCAAATGCAAGAAGACAATGCAAAATGAGGCACAGACTGGAAGTTGATGTCTGCAAAACACATTCTGATAAGGACTTGTGCTAAAATATATGAAGAATTTTACTGCTCTACTAGACTTATCAGGGTGATCATGGCATAAGTTATATAAATGGCAAGTCACTGTGTTGTGCAATGGAAAATAATATTATATGTTGATGGTAATTTTAAAGTTTTTTTAAGTTAATGCAACATCTGTGAAATGCAATAGAGTGCAATAAAATGAAAAAATTTGCCACTTAGTTATGACATCTTAGTTTATATATACATATGCTTTGTGTATGTATATGTGTGCGTGTGTGTGTATCTTGAATGTAGGAAAATTTTGCCCTACTGAAGTTTCATGAAGTAAGAAGTCCAGCAGAAAGTTTTGTTAAACTGAGAATATTTTATTATCAATACCCTCTTTCCACTAACAATAATTTATGATATCCCAAGTAATTTCAAGAGCTATTAGAAAAATAAAAATTTAAAAATTTTATAAAATTTACTGAAATACCAAAACATCTTGAGTGATGGGGAACAATTAGGGAAATTTATGATACAAAGTTCATGAATTCCTATCTGCCCCCAACTTTCCACACCTAGTACAATTCCTTACATACAAGAGCTACTTGAGGATTACCTGAAGTTTTTTTAAAAACATGAATATTGCCCTGGCTGGTATAGATCAGTGTATTGAGTGCAGGCTGCAAACCAAAGGGTTGCTGGTTCTATTCCCAGTCAGGGCACATGCCTGGGTTGCGGGCCAGGTCCCCAGCAGGGGACATGAGAAAGGCAACCACGCATTGATGTTTCTCTCCCTCTCTTTCTCCTTCCCTTCCCCTCTCTAAAAAAAAAAAAATAAAATAAATAAATAAAATCTTAAAAACATGAATATTATTTGTAAAAAGCAAGTCTTAAGGCAAATCTGAGAACTTAGACTGTTATTTCTGTGCTTTAAAGAATGAGGTCTCTTTTTTAAAAAATACATTTATTGAGTGCCATTGGTTAATAAAATTATTATTGGTTAATAATACAGGTTTCAGGTACACAATTCTATAATACATCATCTGTATATTGTATTGTGTGTTCACCACCCCAAGTCAAGTCTCCTTCCATGACCATTTTATCTCTCATTTACCCTCTTCTGCCTCCCCCAAACCCTCTTTCCTTCTGGCAACGCCATGCTGTTGTCTGTGTTGATGAGGGTGGGTTGTTGGGTTTTTTTTTGCTCGATCCCTTCACCTTTTCACCCAGCCCTTCAACCCCCCTCCCCTCTGACAGCTGTCAGTCTGTTCTCTGAGTCTGCTTCCATTTTATTTGTTATTTTATTTTGTTCATTAGATTCCACATATGAGTGAAATCATATGGTACTTGTCTTTCTTTGGCTTATTTCACTTAGCATAATGCTCTCTGGGTCTGTCCATGTTGTTGCAAAGGGTGAGATTTCCTTCTTTTTTTTATCACCAATATCACCAGTATTTGCCATAATAATGAACGCTCTTTACAAGCAACATTCATTGTATAATATGTGCCTGCACCAAAAGGCGCCCGCTTTCTTGAAGACTTGTAGTACCTGTAACGTTATCTCAGTGTAAAATCATATAACTGTTTCAGTATAAACAAAACCATGCCCTTTTATAATCTTACTGAGTTGTCTGAAGGATTACCAGGGCCATCATGTGTGGCCCTATCTTCAACAAAAACATATAGCCCAGGGGGGCGGATGTGCTTGGAAATCCAGCCCTTACTCTGTGGCAAACCTTGTATCATGGCTGATGGGAAGTGCCACCTTTTTTTCTAATGATTCTACTAAACAAGAACCTTTATGTAATTTTTGACCTCAGAGGTTACACCTTTAATTAACACACACAGATATTCTGAATGCTACAAGTGGCCTGAAGGATCATTAGCTGTTCTTTAAAAAAACAATCTCAGAATAACCACCAATGTTAGGAGTGAACTCGCCAAGTTTTTCTCCATTCTTGGAATATATCACATACAGAGTATCTCTGATAAATACAGGTGGAAGAGAAGTGGGGTCAGTGCTGACATGGCTCTCCCACCACCTGTTTGGGAATGGATTGTAACTCCCTCCTTATCTCCTTTTGGAAGCTGCTTCTTGTCCTGTGACTGCTTCTTGACCTTTTCTTTTTGCACATACACACTGAGGTATTGTAGTTTAGAGTCATCCATAGGACACGTGCCTCTTTTCTCTGGGATCCCTTATTAATGAGCCTCAGACAAGAGGAGGTACAGTCTCTCCCACACCAACCTGCCGCCATTGGTGCACTCCCCTATACAAGTGAGCAATAAACAGCATGTCAACATCGGCTAGTCCTCTGGGTGGTTTTTTTCAGAATGTCATGAACATTTAAGCAGCTCCCAGTTTGGAGCTCCTGCATTACAAGAGAATATTAATTTTGCGTAAGAAACCACTGACTTGAAAAACATTACATTTCAATGTAATCTGCATCATCCCAAACATTATTTAACAAACAAATAAAAACTCTTCTATATGCACACAAAATTCACTGCAGGGAAACCTGATGTAAGATTTTCCCATCATCCTTAAGGATGGTCAAGTTTTCATTGCTTTCACTGAGCTGCAAAAAGCAGCTCATCCTGTGTATATAGCAAAGAAATACCTGAAAATGTAGCAAAATGAGATTGTATAGAGAATTTGCAGTCAATTGTAATTGACAATATACCAAGCTTACGAATACCAGACAAAAGCATCATAAGTATATGCCACCACTCTCATCCTGCCTTCAGCAACCGCAACAATAACTTCCAAAACCTTCTTTCCCCATTGCATCCACAAACAATTAACATCTCTTTGTTAAACTCTAATTGCTCTTCTTACACAGCTGTGCCACTGCACAGCCCAAGAAAGAGGGCCCAAGTGTGAAGACAGTTATTAATAAAGTAATGCCATAACAAACCAAAAGAGCTTGGGGAGTTCAAGACAAAAACAGTCTCCCCCACGTCCTTTCCGAAAACCATACCATGGGCTGTATCACAAATGCTGGTATTTTTATGTATAAATCCATTTCGGGAGACCCAAATATACAGAGGTTGAGAACACAGCCTCTTGAGCTGTACCGCATGGGTTTGAATTCCAGCTTTTCCGCCAACAGCTGGGCAGCTGAGGTTACACAACTTCTCTGTGATTCACTTTTCCTCGCCTATAAAATAGGGCTAGCAAAACTTCATAATACTGTAAGGATTATACTTATAATGCTCTGAGACTTAATACTTATAAAAAGCTTAGAAAAGTACCTTGTACATTTTAAATGCTCAATATGTATTAGAAAAACAGTATGCATTATTTATTTTTGTATAGTTTCCTTTTACCAGTTTGTTCATTGTGTTTTTCCAGTTTTTACCTCACACCTGTAATCTACCCTCAGTGGCTGGTAAAGCTGGAGAGTAGTACTCAACTCCGCACAAACTATCCATTAGAATTCCAACATCACTACGGCTAAAGCACAAAAAAAGAAAGAAAGAAAGAAAAGATTCTATTTTCTGGGACATAGCTGCAAAGTGCTGGCAATATTCATTGAAAATCTCAAGTCATTTCTAAATCTTAGAGTTTTTCACTCTTCAAAGTGATACAATGTGGAATAACATTCCTATCCCTTTCTACTTGAGAAACTCCAAAAACTGTTTGTCCCAGAAAGATCTTGACATGTTGGAAGTTTTCACCTTCAGGAAATAAAATGTTCTTCAGGGGAGGATTGAGATATCTACAAATTTGACATGAAGTTTACTTCACTTAGTATGGAAAAGAAATACTCTTCAAGAAAAAAAGCCTGAGATAAAAGAGGCCCTATTTTAACCCAGATTTAGTCCCTATCTGTATGCCACATATACAACTTGTTTAGCAAATCCAGTAATCAACAGGATGGCTTCCACACTGAATCATTAAGCTACCTCTGTGTGCTAGTAATAGAATCCCTGAAAGCCAGTGGATTAACAATAAACATATTTCACTTTTCACAGAAAGGCTGTGAGTAGGTGACTTACTCTTTCCTCACTTTCTGTCATCCTCAGCAGGCATTTCTGACCTCTTGGCCACAAGATGGCTGCCTCAGCTCCAAATTATGAACTCATAGCATATTCCAAAGAAGGAGGGAAGGAAAGGAGTCCAATTGGAAAACTCTTGGTCATCCTTTAAGACACAGCACATCTGTTATTCCCTTGGCAAACCTCCCCAGGCCCAGCCCAAGGCAGTGTTGGATGTTCACATTCCTTAGTGATCTGACATTTCTGTGTGCACATGCACATGAATGTGTCCCACTTTGCATTGCAATTGTCATTAATATTTTTCTCCCCACTACAGAGTGAACTTCTGAAATAGGAAACATGTATCTTAACCACTATACCCCAAATGTCTATGGCCATATGGGGAAAAATAATTAGACACAATTGTTTAAGCTATTGGTGATTGATTAAGCTATTTGATGATAAAACTATTCCCAGTTGATCACATATATTGTGCTAGATTAAGCAGCCTATGAAATCATCAAATAATTCTCTGAAAGAAAAGCAGGAAACTAGATGTAAGAGTAAATTAATTGTGTTGATGATCGCCCAAGTAACTAGAGTCACTCTTTTTCAACAGGGTTTCTTCTGGAGTAAGAGACAAAAGAGAACATCCAGCATCAGCCCTAACTCTACCACAGAAACAGCCATTACATTAAAAAAAGGAAAAAATAAACATCAAGTGTATTCTAATGAAAGAACACTTTTATAAAGTAATCTTGTCAAAGAAAAAAATTGAAAAGGAATCTGATCAAGCTTCTAGATATAACTACAAACTTTACAAGAAATAATAGAAATGGACATGATATTTAACACCTTAAAGACAGAATCAACAAAATACAGACCATGGGAAACTCTATAAGACAAACAGCTCAGGTTTTTTCAACCAATAAATTAAAAGAAAAGCCCGGCTGGTGTAGCTCAGTGGATTGACGCAGGCTGGGAACCAGAGGGTCCCAGTTCGATTCCCAGTCAGGGCACATGCCTGGGTTGCGGGCCGGGTCCCCAGTGAGGGCCATGTGAGAGGCAACCATACATTGCTCTTTCTCCCCTCCCTTCTCCTCTCTCTGAAAATGGATGGGTAGAATCTTAAAAAAAAAGAAGAAGAAGAAGAAAAAGAGATTAAGGAGAAAACCTCTAGATTAAAAATGAATTAAGAGATATATCTACAGGACTTCTGGCCAGGATAGAAGTGTAGGTGGATAAACTTTGCCTCCTCGCACAACCAAAAGAAAGATAACAACAAATTTAAAAACAAAAACTGCCCTGCTGGTGTAGCTCAGTGGATTGAGCACAGGCCTGAACCAAAGGGTCACCAGTTTGATTCTCCGTCAGGGCACATGCCTGGGTTGCAGGCCAGGTCCCCAGTAGGGGACGCACGAGAGGCAACCACACACTGATGTTTCTCTCCTTCTCTGTCTCCCTCCCTTCCCTTCTCTCTAAAAATAAATTTAAAAAATCTTTAAAAAATAAATAAATAAATGGAACTGCCAGAATATTGAACTGTATGAAAGTACAACAACCAAGGGCTAAAGAAGAAACACTCACCCATACTGGTAGGAGGGGCAGAACAGGCTGCCAGAGCAGAGAGGACTCACTGCCAGGCAGCAGCTGAAGGACCAGGGCAGGCAAGGCGGCAGCTGGCAGCTCCAGCAGTCCTATATTTGCATGTGGATAAACTGGGAGGAACAACTGGGGGTCAAGACAGATCTCTCAACCCAGGGTTCCAGTGCAGGGAAATAAAGGCTCAAAACCTTGGACTGAAAAAACCTGTGGGGGCTGAGGTGGCAGGAGAAACTCCCAGCCTCACAGGAGAGTTGTTGGAGAGATCCACAGGGTCTTAGAATGTAAACAAAACCACTCACCTGGGAATCAGCACCAGAAGGGCCCAATTTGCTTGTGGGTAGTAAAGGAAGTAACTGAAAGCCAGCCAAGAACTGAGGAAACAGCATTGTTCCCTCTCGGGCCCCTCCCCCACATACAGTGTCACAGCAAAGTGATGTGGGTTACCCCACCCTGCTGAATACCTAAGACTCTGCCCCTTACTACCTAACAGGCACACTGAGAAAAAAAAATATGGCCCAAATGAAAGAACAGATCAAAGCTCCAGAAAAAAATGCAACTAAGTGCTGAAGAGATAGCCAACCTATCAGATGCAGAGTTCAAAACACTGGTAATCAGGATGCTCACAGAAATGGTTGAGTATTGTTGGAAATAGAGGAAGAAGTGAAGGCTATACAAAGTGAACTAAAGGAAAATGTACAGGGAACAAACAGTGAAGGAAAGGAAACTGGGACTTAAATCAACAGCTTGGAGCACTAGGAAGAAATAAACATTCAACCAGAACAGAATGAAGAAACAAGAATTCAAAAAAAAAATGAGAAGACGCTTAGGAACCTCCAGGACATCTTTAAATATTCCAGCATCAAAATCATAGGGGTGCTAGAAGGAGAAGAGGAAGAGCAAGAAATTGAAAACTTATTTGAAAATATAATGAAGAACTTCCCCAGTCCAGCAAAGGAAAAAGACTTCCAAGAAGTCCAGAAAGCTCAGAGAGTTTCAAAAAAGTTGGACCTAAGGAAGCACACACCAAGGCACATCATAATTACATTAACCAAGATTAAATGTAAGGAGAGAATCTTAAAAGCAGCAAGAGAAAAGGAGACAGTTGCCTACAAAGGAGTTCCCATAAGATTATCAGCTGATTTCTCAAAAAAAACCTCACAGGCCAGAAGGGGCTGGAAAGAAGTATTCAAAATCATGAAAGTCAAGGACCTACATCCAAGATGATTCTATCCAGCAAAGCTATCATTTAGAATGGAAGGGCAGATAAAGTGCTTCACAGATAAGGTCAAGTTAAAGGAGTTCATCATCACCAAGCTATTATTACATGAAATGCTAAAGGGACTTATCTAAGAAAAAGAAGAAGATCAAAAACTATGAACAGTAAAATGACAACAAACTCACAACTTTCAACAACCAAACCTAAAAAAAAACAGAAACAAAAACGAACTAAGCAAGCAACTAGAACAGGAACAGATTCACAGAAATGGAGATCACATGGAAGGTTATCAGCAGGGAGGGTGAGGGGAGAGAGTGATGAAAAAGGTACAGGGAATAAGAAACATGAATGGTAGGTACAAAATAGACAGGGGGAGGTAAAGAACAGTATAGGAAGTGGAGCAGCCAAAGAACGTATTTGTGTGACCCATGGACATGAACAAAGGTGGAGGAATGATGGTGGGACAGGGGGTTCAGGGCAGACGGGAATAAAGGGGACAAAAAATGGGACAACTGTAATAACATAATAAAATGTATTTTAAAAAAAGATATATCTACAAATTGCAATGTGTGGGTCTTGTAGGGATCCTGATTCAAAGAAACAAACTCTTCTATTTTAATTATTACATTTATGAGACAGTTAAAATACATTTTAAATACTAGCTAAATGTTTCTTCTATTACAGAATTGTTTTTAAAACGTTAAGCGTTGATAGTGGCATTTTTTTAAGTTCTTGTCTTTTGCAGATACATACTGAGATACTTGCTGATGAGGAGGTATCATCGTTGGGATTTGCTTTAGGGTAATTAGTGGAGGAGGGATGCATGGGTGCATGGAGCAGATTGGCTGTGATATGTGGGTTGTTGCGGGCTGGGTAGCGAGCACAGAGGATTCATTATGTTAAAATCAAAAATGGAGACCAACCTTGAAAATTTCCTGAGCAGACAAAACCAGTTCAGTCACACAAAGCTTAATTTAGCTTATTTTGCAAGATTAACTTGACCTGGGTCATTTCTTTTTTTTTTTTTTAACTGTATATAATTTTTTTATTTAAATTATTTTATTGTTGTTCACCTACAGTTGTCTGCATTTACCCCCCACCCCCAACCCCAGGCAAACCCACCTCCCTCCCTTGCTTCCACCCTCCCCCTTGGTTTTGTCCATGTGTCCTTTATAGCAGTTCCTGAATACCCTTGTCCCCCTTCTCCCCTTCCCCCTCCCCTCTGGTTACTGCCAGATTGTTCTAAATTTCAATGTCTCTGGTTATAATTTGTTTCTCTGGTTGTATTTTGC
>PVJI01012766.1:0-50380 GCA_004026765.1 Micronycteris hirsuta | reverse complement strand
CTGCTAGAAGTTAACAGTCTATCCCCAGAGTCTGTGATCTTTCCTATTATGCTGATTTAAAGGTATATATTCTACCATCAAGAAACTTATAGCCTTACTGGAGAAAAACATTTCAGATGACAAAGATGTGAGAATACTCACAAGGTAAGGGATTAGACTAAACAAAAAGATAAAGGACTGGTAAGTGACTTACCATGTTAATAGAAAAGCATTTTAATCAGAAAACACCCTGATTCGGCATGCGTTAGAGACAAAGGTTGCAAATACATCTTTAATGAATATTCATTCTCTTTATATAATCTTGGACTGTGACAAAAATTTTTTAATATTTTATTTAAGAGTTCTCAAATTATGGTAAAGAATGGGATTCATTGATAAATAGTAGGTTCAAACTCCCTGTGTGTCAAGAATTGGCCAGCACAGTTTCCAGCTACTCCAGAAAACAGCTCTCTGAATTTTACCCTAAGTGTTAATATAAAAAAAAAAAAAAAAAAAATGGCCTCACCAGTGCAGATAATTTAGCAGAAATAGGAAGCTTCTAATGGAGCAGTGCCACCATGCTGACCACCCACTAGCTGTAAGAGTACACCTACAGAGTGACCAGCTCGCCTGGGTTTGCCCAAGACTTTCTCAAGCTCAGCACTGAAAGTCCCACATTCTAGGAATCACCGTTTCCTGGAAAAATCCTATGAAGGTGGAGGCAAAGAACAGAGGTTCAGGAAAAAACAGACTTTTATGCCACCTCTACCTCTGCCACATACAGTACAACCTGAGACAAGTCACTTAACCCCTGAGACCCCATCCTCCTTATCTGTAATGTGAGGATAATTGCTCATGACTTTTGAGAAACCATAAAAAGTTCCTGGAAGAGTGTCTGGTATAAAGTAGTTGCCCAGCAAATAGGAGGCATTATTACTATATTCCAGGAATTCTAAAATCAAACTAACTATATAAGCAACTGTGTCTAGACAGGTTTTTTGTTTTTTAATTAGGGTGGTGGGAGGTGAATCTATGACCGTGATTATTACAGTTTTTAAAATGTCAATTCATTTGACGGAATTTTTTTGTCAAAAATCCATGCTGACTCATGCTCAATTGTTGTAAGATCAAGCACATTGAAAACTCATTTATCAGTAAAATTCAAATCATCTTTCTCAAAGTAAATATTTAAGTTAAGAATGAATGGCCTATTACTACTCACAAACTATTTCCTTTCAGTGGAATTTTAGAAAGAAAGAGGAATGCAAAAACATCATTCAAAATATTCAAACATCTCAGTTAAACTATAATGTTCTATACTAACCTAGATTTTTATCTAAAAAAGCTCTGATTTATACTAAGTACAATATAAAGTGGTAATTAGAAGAGAACCAATATATAATCCCATGCTATAAATTCTTTAAATTGACAAGCAATGATAGGTTGCCCAGAATAAGACCCATTAAATTCCCTGATTTTCATTTTTGTATTGGTATTTTAAAAATTCATGTTTCACTGATTATAACTTTTGTATCCTATGTTGTCCTCTAATTACCTACTAAAGTAAACATACTTTGCTATACTTGAATTTTTAATTACACAAATAGGATGCATTTTGATTAATTCACTTTAAAATTCAGTCTCTAATTATCTATCTTCTACTATATAAGGGCTTTAATTTACAATCACAACCAAGTATGAATGAAAGAGTGATGTACTGGAATCTATTTTATCTCCCCGGAAAGTCTTTTCTCACCTACTGGGTACTATATTGAGTAAGAATTCTCAAATATTACCAAAAATTGATATTATTAAAATTATGTTTATACTTTCTTTTATATCATTATATATTAAAGCCCATAAAACTTTAAGTTTATGACATGATACAATTTAACCTAAGCAATGAAAAAATACTGAGAAGGAAACAAATTGCTCAGAGAAAATGTAAAATCCCATGTGTTACTGAAATCAAAGGACTGTCTTGATCAAAATTTTCTGAATACGTTGCAAGTGGATAAACTCATTCTAAAAACTCCCCACCCACATTGTTCTCTGAAGTCCCACCCTCCTATTCCTTAGCATAGAATACATGTTGGTTTCCTTTTTTCAACATGTGCTTTTTTAAAAGTCAAATATATATACCATTCAGTCTTGGGACATTACAGGAAATGTGATTTAGATTCCTCTCATTACTGCAACATAACACATATAAAAATCCCCTCTTCGTGCTGCTTATGTTCCTAAGCAGACTCTGTCCACATTTTAAGAAACAAAGGATGGCCTTTTCCATTCATATAGTTTTAATATTTCATATCATGGCTTGTTTGTTCTCTGCACCCAGATTCTGACACCTCTAGGGCCTGTAAACCGAGTCTAGGTCATAATCAATAATAAATCAATATGCAGTTTCCGCCCAGGGCTCAGAAAGCTTGAGCGTGTTTCCAGTTGGGTAGAGAAGGTTCTGAACAAAAGCCTTTCTGTTCCTGATACATTACACTTGTAAAGAAAAACATTAGAACCGTCAGACAAGTAAACATTTTACCAATCACGCTTGTTGCCGAGGAGTCGAGCCCACGGCCTCACAGGCGCTGACTTGGAACGGCAGGAGCACCGAGAACTGCTCAGTGACTCACTCATTCACACACCTGTGTTTGACGCTCAGTGTGCGGCCAGGCTGTGTGCCACCTCCTGAAGTGAACCCGCCGAGCAAAACCCAATTCACCCGAATGCCTGGGAGAGCTCGTCGCCAACCTGTAGTTCAACGGTAATTCTTCGAAGAAAAACCAAAATCAGTAATATAGATGGCTCCAACGATTCTTTGGCACCTTCAGGATTTCAAACTTTCAACAATTCCAAACACTTACCGACAAGGGGCATCCACGTACCGCAGGGACGAAGGCCAGTGTCAGGTGTCTGAGAGGTCCTGTGGAGGACTCATTTCAGTTTTCCAGGTGTAACTTAACTCTTTTATGAACTGCTGTTTATTGGGGAAATGAACTGAAAATCCACTAGAGACTTTCTGTTCTTCCAGGTCCTCTGGCCATAAACTGGCCTTGGTCTCAGAGGTAGATAATTCCGCTGAAGAGTAATCAAAGAAACAAAAGCAAGTCCAGCTCCCTCGACAGGATGGTCACAAGGGCAGCCTCGGCTAGTGTTCCTCCGGCCACGCCAGCCCGCACTGCGACCCAGACTCCGAGCCTCGGCTCCAGCTCTGGCTCCAGTTCCAGCACGGGTTCCAGCTCCAACTCCAGCGCCAGCCTCATCCCCAGACTCTGCGGCAGCAGGAGCCGCGACCAGCCCTGGCACAGACCCTCGCACAGTCGCTGGCTGGTCCTGCCCTACCAGTCCCCTCCCTGGCAGCCATGTGGTCCGGCTGCACCGGGTCATTTGACCTCCACGTGGACAGCTAAGAGCGACGACGCGATGAGGGTGCTGCCCAAGTTATTGGGACTCTGCTGGGACACCTTGACAAGCACTCAGTGAAAGTCACTAATTGCTTTTCAGTGCTGCACATGAGTCAGAAGATGAGGTGGCTGTTGACATGGAATTTGCTAAGAACGCGTATGAATTGCCCAGTAAAGTCTCTCCAAATGAACTCATCCTGGGCTGGTGCGCCACAGGCCATGACATTACAGGGCACTCTGGGCTGACCCAATACTACAGCCGGGAAGCCTCCAACCCTGTTCACCTCGGGGCCTCCAGAAAGGTCGCATGAGCAACAAGGCTAGGTCGGCACTTTAATGGGCGTCCCTGGGAGGACCACAGGGGTGACGTTCACGCCTCTGACAGTGAAATATGCATATTAGGACACTGAATGCATTGGAGTCAATCTGATCCTGAAGACTTGTCTCAGCCCCAGCCAGGTGAATGGACTCTCAAGTGACTTGCAACAAGTAGCAGGGTCACGGGCTGGCATCCAGGATGTCCTCGGGACAGGGTGGCAGCATGCGGAAGATGCACTGTCTGCAGAGGTGTCAGCTGACGATACTGTGGGCCATTTCTTCATGTGTCTGGTTAACCAAGTACCCAAGATAGATCCTGATGACGGAGACCATACTCGCCAGCAACACCAATGACCTGCTGATGGTGACCTACCTGACCAGGCTCCCAGAGCCACAGATAGCTCTCAGTGAGAAACTTGTAAACCTGTGCACGCGCCCGAATGGCGCCCCTTCCACCCTGGCCCCCCCTCTAGGACTCAGAATGGAGTGAAGTGGAAATGGCTTCTTGTGATCTGAGTCACACTGAGCGAGTCAACTGCTTGTGACTGTAAATAACCATAGCCTACCTTTTGTAAGTGAAAAAAAAGTCTACTGTTTCATCTGGCACTTGTCACAGTATGTTCACTGTTCTTGCTGATTCCTGACATGCTTTTTAGAAATGGCATTTTTGAAAACCACAAAAGTACATAGTATTCTATCAATTTCCTCAAAATATTATTCCATATCTTAGAGAAACTTGAAACTGGTTTATTGTAGTAAGAAAATTTAAACATTTCTAGGTAGGTTTAATTGTTGTCCACAGTTAAAATCTTTAAATTATAGAAATAAACATGGCCTTGCCTATAGAATAAAAACTAAAGGAAAATGAGAATTGTCTATAATTACAGTAGAATATAACCAGAATATAATATAGTAAATACTATAATATTGTTCAGGTTGCCATTTCAGAAGGCTGGTATCATCAGTGTGCCTTTAAATCATTTTCACATTTATTGTAAATCCAGATTCTTAATGAAATTAAATAAAAATACTTAATTTGTATAATAAAATATTCCCAAGCCACTGACAATTTCTTCAATCATGAATTCAATAGGCTTTTGTGATTTGTCATGAAATTTTCACCTAATTTTTCATGTCAGTAATTGTAATCTAAAAGCTTCTTTACTGTTTTCACATGATTAATGGCTTGACTGGCACTTTCTCTTTAAAAGAAAAAAATCCTCTATTAGCCTTCCCTCTAAGGGCAAGTAGAAATAATCTTGACTCTAAGCACTTTTGCACACGTTGCAAAAATTTTAAATGGTAGTGTGCACTGCCTCTCACACATTCTGGTTCTATAACTCCTTGATAATCCATCTCTCTAGCATTGTTCTTAACTGTGGAAAAAGTCATTGAAAAATAAAGCCATGAATGAATTAGCACTGCAGTTTTAAGAACGGCAGCTATTACTGCACAACACCAAGCAGAGGGGCGGTGTCTGTGCTTGTTCACTGACTGAAACCGGAGCGGGGTTTGTTACCATTGCTCACCATGATTAACTCGGATTTTAACCACGTAACTCTCAACATTAGGAAGAAGTTATCGGGATGGCTTGTTCAAAGACAAATGATAGAATGTGCCTACAATTCAAACTTGGCATTGATAATAGATGAAGGAGAAGGCAGGCCAGAAAATGTCAGGCCTGGGAGTCAGCTAGGCTGATGGGTATGGGCGTGCATAGGGTGAGGAAAGGATGGAATGAGGGGTGCAGGTGTGACCGGCAAGAAATCCACTCTTCTAGAGAGAGGAGTGCCTAGAGGGAAGAAAAAGAAAGATCAGAGTTTTATGTTACTGCCTAAGAAAAGACAAGTATATTCTAAGGGATCATGCAGTAGGCAGAATAATGTCCCTCCACCCTCCACCCCACAAAATGTCTGGATTCTAATCCCCGGAACCTGTGAATATGTGATGTGACATAGCAAAGGGAATTAAGGTTGCTACTCAGCTGACCTTAAAATAGGGGGATCTCCCCTGGATTATCTGGGTGGGCCCAATGTCATCACACCAGCCTTAAAAGTGGGAGAGGAAAATGGAAGAAGGGAATCAGAGAAGGAGGCGTGGCCAGGGAAGCACATCTTGTTGTTGGCTTGGAAGGGACCCCCGAGCCAAAGAATGCAGGCAGCCTCTGGAAGCTGGGAAAAGCCACAAAGCACGTTCTCCCCGAGGACCTCAGGTAAGGAACACAGCCCGGCCAACACCTTGATTCGAGCTCATGGGGCCTGCTGTCAGACTTCTGACCCGCAGAACTGTAGACTAAGACATCTGTGTTGTTTTAAGCTACTATGCTTGTGGCAATTTCTTGGGTGGTGATAGAAAATGAACGCAGACCAGTATCTAAGACTGAGAACAAACCAAAGGGGCCAAACAGGGTATTCGATAAGTGTTTGCTTACAAAGTGGAGAAGCTGGTGAAGAAGGGAATACAAGGCAGTCACCAGCACTATCTGGGGCCTATCAAAGAAAAGAGAGGCTTCGCCAGCCACACAGCGTGCTGAACAATGGACCCAGAGACTCATCTTAGCAGCCATGTGCCCTGAACTTTCCCATTCTATTATTGAGTATAGACAAAACATTATGTTTAGTGAAGATCATGTGTCAAAAACCAGGGTCAATTAGGCACATGGGGCGGGCTCAATATCACCAATCATCACGGTAAATGCAAATCAAAACCATAGTCCAATATCGCCACCTCACGCCTACCTGTAAGAATATTATCAAAAGGACAAGAGACAATGAGCTTTGGCAGGAATGTGGAGAAAGAGGAACACGTGTGCACTGTTGGTGGGAATGCGGATTGGTGAAGCCACTGTGGAAGGCAGTACAAAAGGTCCTCAAAAATTTCAAAATAAGACTACCATATGATCCACCAATCGTACTCCTGAATATATGCTCAAAGGAAACGAAATCTCTATCTCAAAGCGATATCTTTATCCCACGATTTCATTGTAGCATTACCTACAATAGCCAAGGCATGGAAGCAACCTAAGTGTCCATCAACAAATGAATTGATAAAGAAGATATGAATATATATATATATATGAATATAATTAGCCATAAAAAAGAAGAAAATTCTGCTATTTGTGACAACATGAATGAACTTTGAGGGCATTATGCTAAGTAAAGTAAGTCAGGGAAAGACAAATATTATATGTGGAATCTAAAAAAAATGAACTCAAATATAGGGAACAAATTGGTGGTTGCCAAGGGGGGGGAGAGGGTGGTATAGGAAATAAGGGAAGGTGGTATAAGGGTACAAACTTCTAGTTATAAGAGGAAGTTCTGGGCATTTAATGTACAGCATGGTGACTATAGTTAAACCACTGTATTGTATATTTGAAAGTTATTAAGAGAGTGGATTTTTAAAATTCTCACCACAAAAAATATTGTAACTATGTGAGGTGTTGAATGGATTCACTAACCTTACTGCAGTGATAATTTTGCAATGTATACATGCATAAAATCACTACAACATACATCTTAAACTTACACATTGTTGGATGTCAGCTGTATCTCAATCGAGCTGAAAAAATAAAAATCGGGTTTACCTCCCTATTCCCCACGTTATTGTGGTAGTTGACCAAGACAGACAAAATGGTGGCACCCACAGCTGCTGACCTTCTGTGCAGCAATAAGTCCAGCCCAGTTCACTCTCTTCCTCCCACCATCCAAAGTATCTGCTAGTCACACCGCCTTGCCGTGCTCTCTGCATCTGCTAGGTCTCCAGGCTTGCTGCTGTCTCCGCCTGGCAGCCCTCCAGGCCTCCCCTGTCTACCGGTGAGTTCCTAATCATCTATCTGGTAGGTTTCCTCAAAGAAACCTTCATCTGGGTACTGATTGGGTTCAGTCTCCGACTTCATGCTCCTGTAGACACTCATATACTCTACTTGATAGCATTTTTTTGGTGACTGGTATTTCCCAATACACCCTTCAACAGTAACACTGGTAGATCCCAGAAATGCAAATGGTGCCTTGTTCAACTATATTCATATCAATACAAACCCACCCTTGCTAGTTTAATTGAATCACACCTGCTCTCCTGGGCTGTCAAAAACTTTCTAAAAAGTTAGCAATAATGTCTACCTTGCTCATCCTTGATTCCTCAACATCTAGGGCTACATCTGACACACGATGAGCACCCAGAAAATGCTGGTGGAAGGAAAAAACTAAAAGACCAAAACAATAAAATCTATAGGTCTTTTGAAGAAATTCACTCCTTTTTTAACTTTTAATTTTTTCTTTATTGAGATATAATTGACATATAACATTATATTAAATTAAAATGACCCACGCAATTTGATATATGTATATATTATGAAATGACTACCACCATAAGGTCAGATATGATCCAACATCTCATGTAGTCACTATTTTTTACTTGTGATATGAAGTTTTTTTTCAATTATAGTTAACTGAGGGGAATTCCGTCCCTCAGAGTCTGCCCAGTTGCGGATAAAATGAGTCGCCCGGGACACAATCTGTTGTTTCGAGGGAAAAGGGGTGGAGAGTCCTCTACTGGAAATGCCCCGAGCCCTTCTCCAAAACGGCTTTTATTGGGATTGGTGTGCAGGAGTATACAGCATGCAAGCATAGCTCACCAATCAATGCCTAAAGGCTATAGTCAATAGAAAACAGACATTTTCTATAGATAACAATTGAAGAAACACAGAGATCTGCCTCAGGTCAGGGTCTCTTAGACATGCTGGTGCCAGACGGTTGTTAAGGCATAGTTCTCAAGATAAGGAGTTCACTCCTTATGCTTGTCTGGTTTATGCCAATAGGACTATAGAAAGCGAAGCAGGTTTCAAAGGGTACAATGCATTCTTCAGGTCTGATTTCCCACAGGAAGCCTTGGTGCTGACATCGGGTCAGGCCTACCTCCTTCATTCCCAGGGTTCCAGTCAAGACTTACAGGCCTCTCTCAAGGCCTTGCTCTCGCAGGACTACAGTCTCCGATGCCACACAAAGTGGTCCCCAACCATTCACATTCAATATTATTTTATATTAGTTTCAGGTGTACGGCATAGTAATTAGACATTTATATAATTTACAGAGGTTCCCCCTGATAAGTCTACTACCCACCTGGTACCGAATATAGTTACTACAATATTATTGACTACATTCCCTTTGCTGTACTTTACAACCCTGTGGCTATTCTGTGACTACCGATTATACATTTATTCCCTTCACCTTTTCACCCCTTCACCTTTTCATCCCTTCACCTTTGACCCAGCTATCCATCCCCGCTTCCACCTGGCAACCAGCAGTTTACTCTCTGTATCTATAAGTCTGTTTCTGTTTCGTTTGTTCATTTATTTTGCTCCTTAGATTTCACATATAAGTGAAATCATATGCTATTTGTCTTCATCTGACATATTTCACACATAATATCCACCACTCCACCCATATTGCCACAAATGGTAAGATTTCATTCTTCCTTATTGCCAAGCAATATTCCATTGTATATGTGTACCACATCTTCTTTATCCAATCTTCTATTGATAAACATTTGGGTTGCTTCCATATCTTGGCTACTGTAAAAATTACTACAGTGTACATAGGGATGCATATATCTTTCTGAATTAGTGTCTTGGATTACATTGGATAAATACCTAGAAGCAGAACTGCTGGTTCATAAGACAGTTTTATTTTTAATTTTTTGAGAAACCTCTATACTGTTTTCCATACTGGCTGCACCAACCTGCATTCCCACCAACAGTGTGTAAGGGTTCTCTTTCCTCTACATCCTTGCCAATATTTTTTGTTTACTGATTTATTGATGATAGACATCTGACAAGTGAGAGGTGGTACTTCATTTGCTTTCAATTTGCATTTCTCTGATGATTAGTGACATTAAACATCCCTTCATATGTCTATTGGTCATCTGTATGTCCTCTTTGGAGATACGTTTATTTAAGTTCTCTGCCCATTTTTTAATTGGACTGTTTGTTTTTTGTTGTTAAGTTGCATGAGTTCTTTATAAATTTTGGATATTAACATCTTATTCGATGCATCATTAGTAAATAACTTCTCCCAGGTGGTGGTTGTCTTTCCATTTTGTTAATTGTTTCCTTTGCTGTGTAAAAACTTTCCAGTTTGATGTCGTCCTATTTGTTTTTTGCTTTTGTTACTCTTGCCTAAGGAGATATAGCAACAGAAATATTACTAAGAGCAATGTCAGAGTTTACTGCCTATGTTTTCTCCTAGTTTTATGACTTAGGATATTACATTTAAGTATTAATCCTTTTGAGTTTATTCTTGCATATGGTGTAAGAAGGTGGTCTAGTTTCATCTTTTTGCATGTATCTATCCAGTTTTCCCAACATCACTTATCGAATAAATTATCTTTACCCCATTGTATGTGCTTGCCTCCTTTGTCATACATTAGTTGGCCATATAGGCATGGGTTTATTTCTGGGCTCTCTATTCCATTCCATTGATGTATGTGTCTGTTTTTATGCCAGTACCATGCCATTTTATTTAACATAGTATTAAAGCCCTAGCCATAGCAATCAGACAATAAAAATAAATAAAAAGACATCCAAATTGGAAAGAACAAGGTAAAACTGTCATTATTTGCAGATCACATGATACTATTCAGAGAGAACCCTAAAGATTCCACCAAAAATCTACTAGAACTGATAAAAGATTTCAGTAAAGTACCATAATACAAAATAAAGTGGTTGCATTTTTATACAATATAGTAAACTATAAAAATTTTTAAAAATTCAATCTATAATTACATAAAAAATCCCTAGGAATAAATTTAACCAAGGAGGTAAAAGGCTTATACTCAGAAAATTATAAGACATTGAAGAAAGAACCTGGAAAAGGTACAAATAAATGGAAGCATACATTATGTTCATGGATAGGAAGAATTAACATTATTAAAATGGCCATACTACCCAAAGAAATCTATAGATTCAATGCAATCCCTATCAAAATATCAATGCCGTTTTTCACATAACCTATGTTTCTGGCTTTCATGAGTAAATAGAACTGAAAGCATATAATGGTATATATGTGTATATATATAAATATACATATACATATATACTGTATTAATCAGGGTCCTCCAGAAAAGCAGAACCAAGAAGAGATGATAGATAGATAGATGATTGATAGATAGATAGATGATAGATAGATGATAGATAGACAGACAGATGGATATCATAAGACATTGGCTCACATTATTATGGAGGCTGAGAAGTCACACAATCTTTGGTTTGCAAAGAGACCCAAGAAAGACAGTGGTGTAGTTCTAGTATAAGTTCAAAGTCCTAAGAACCAAGAGAATCAGCAGTTTAAGTCTCACTCCAAGGCCAAAAGAAGATCAATGTTCCAGTCCCTGCAGTCAGGCTGAGAGAACAAATTATCCCTTACCTCACCTTTTGTTTTTTTCAGGACCTCAACAGATAAGATAATGACTACCCAAATAGGGGAGGTCAATAGGCTTTACTCAATCTAAGGATTCAAATGCTAGTCTCTTCTGCAAACAATCCCACAGACACATCCAGAAACACTATTCAAGCAAATATCTAAGTACCCAATGGCCCAATGAAGTTGACATATAAAATTAACATCACACACACACACACATACACATTTATTTTATTTATAAATAGCCCTTATTTTTGATAATTTGTTTTAATTCTGGACTCATGGAATCCTCCCTCAACCTCATTTCTAAAGAATCAATGAACAAGAAATGTCAGGGTTTAGACAGCTGAATCAAGCTATACTACTGATTTTCTCTCTTCCAATACCACATAAATTAAAGCACACATTTCAAAAATAACAAAATAAGTTTACCAGTAGCACTCAAAAAAAAAAAGAGAGAGAGAAATCTAAAAATATCAACTCCTCTAAAAAAAGTTACCAAGAAAAAGAATTTGAAGCAGAATTGGGCATCATGGCATGTAAGTCTTAACCCTACCCCTCACATACTGATCATAGGGCAGTCATCAAAATCACAATATTTCTAATACCTCCATGTGTTAGTTTTCTATTGTTGCCATAACAAATAACTTTAAATTTAGCAGATTGAAACAACATCCATTTATTATCTCATAGTTCTATGGGTCAGGAGTCCAGTGAGCTCAGCTGGTTCCTCTGGCCCAGTTTTCACATCTGAGATCTGTGATTGTTGGTGAGCTGGACCCTTATCTGGAGGCTTCTAGGGAGCATCTCTTTCCAAGGTCATTCAGGCTGTTGAAAGAATTCAGTTATTTGGGCTGCAGGACTGACTTCCCTGTTTCCTTGTAAGCTGTCAGCCAGGAGCTTCTCCCTCCTCTCCTTAAAGCCACCTAAACTCTTTTTGTTGCCCCTTGTATTTTCAAACCAGCGGCTTCCCCTTGAGTCTTCCTCGTATTTTTGAATGTCTTTGACTTTTGATTTTAACACAACTCTTCTTCCTCCAGCTCCAGAAAGTTCTCTGGATAAGTTTATCAGACTTCCAGTCAATATGGTGGCATAGGTAAACAAGACTCACCTCCTTACACAACCACATCAAAATTACACCTAAACTACAGAACAACCAGAGCTCAGAACCAGCAGAAATTGAGTTGAATGGCAATCTTACCACTACAGAATTAAAGAAACTATATCCATCCGGACTTGTAAGAGGGGCAGATATGCAGAACAGGCTGGTCACACCCACATGTGGTGGATAAAAATTCAGGAGGGATAGCTTAAGAGCAAGGATCCCAGACCCATACCAGGTTCACCAGCCCAGGATTCCAATTCCAGGAAGATAAGTCCTCATAATATCTGGCTGCAAACACCAGTAGTGATTGAGTCAGTGGAAGAAATTTCTGGAATCCCAAGCAGTTCCTCTTAAAGAACCAATGCAAGAATGTACTCACTCCCTCTGAGCTCCAGCATTGGAGTAGCAGCTTGAAAGGCACCAGTGGCATACAGGGAGGAATTGAAGTGTCTGGCATCAAGGCAAGAGCTGGGGAATAGCTTTCTCCCAGACAGAAAGGTGGCAGGTGAGTGCCACATCTGGGCCTCCATCAACCTGGCTATAACTGTTTGCCCTACCCTGGAGATCCCCTGAAATTATGTCCCACCCAACTTACAGCTGTTTACAGTAGCTTTTCCATATGATTGGCTACTCTTGGCCTGTGCTTCACAACTTCATAAACCCTTTCAAACAAGCAACAGCTGGCCTCAGTGAGCTCCCAGCCCCCTACTTCTTGCTAAGTGGCCCTAGGCACAGCATTAGCAGCAGCCTAGATTCACAGTTTGGCCTTTCCTGGGAATCTCTAAGCCTAGCACAAGTAGCAGCGCTCTCACACTGCTCTATAGTTCAGGCAGGGTGGTCCTGGGCAACACACAGGTGGGGGCTGACACTGGTCTGCACCACCCGGGAAATTCCAGGACCTGTGCACCTGTGGGTGGCTACAGACCACATCAGAGCACCACCATCCTGCCCTTGCACAGCTGATCCTCTATGGAGGGCAGAGGATGGTGGTCAGTGGTTACACCCAATCCTCCCAACTGACTGGCCTGGGTAAATCCCTCTCATTGACCTGTCAACAGCAACGAAGTTTCAACTACAAGAGGAAGGTGTATTCAGCCCACACAAAGGGCATACCTCAAATACCCAGCTTGGATGATAAGGGAGGCTATGCCACTGGACCCTATGGGACACCTACTACATTAAGCCACACTAGCAAGACATGGAGTCAAAGCAGCTCTATCTTATACAAAGAAATAAACACAGGGAGGCTGCCAAAATGAGGAGACAAAGGAACATGGCCCAAATGAAAAAACAGATCAAAACTCCAGAAAAAGAACTAAACAAAATGGAGATAAGCAATCTCTCAGATGCAGAGTTAAAAACATTGGTTTTAATGATGCTCAAGGAACTTAGTGAGGACCTCAACAATAATGAAAGATTCAGTCAGAAACGAAGGATACACTATTTAAAACAAAGAACAATTTACTGGGAAACAACAGTAGAGTGAATGAAGCCAAAACTCAAATCAATGATTTGGAACATAAGTGAGCAAAAACAACCAGTCAGAACAACAAGAAGAAAAAAGAATCCAAAAAAATGAGGATAGCGTAAGACACCTCAGGAACAACTTCAAGAGGTCTGCCATTCACATCATAGGAGTGCAAGAAGGAGAAGAGAAAGAGCAAGAAATTGGAAATCTCTTTGAAAACATAATGAAAGAAAACTTCCCCAATTTGGGGAAGGAAATAAACATGCAAGTCCAGAAAACACAGAGAGTGCCAATCAAAATAGATGCAAAGAGGCCCACTCCATTCACATCATAATTAAAAAGCCAAAGGTTAAAGATAAAGAGAGAATCTTAAAAGCAGCAAGAGAAAAGCAGTTAGTTACCTACAGGGTAGTTCCCATAAGCCTGTCAGCTGATTTCTCAAAACAAATTTTGCAGGCTAGAAGGGACTGGCAAGAAATATTCAAAGTCATGAAAAGCAGGGAACTACAGCCAAGATTGCTCTACCCAGCAAAGCTATCATTTAGAATCAAAGGGCAGATAAAGAGCTGCCCAGACCAGAAAAAACTCAAGGAGTTCATCATCACCAAACCATTATTATGTGAAATGTTAAAGGGACTTATTTAATAAAAAGAAGAAAATCAATACTATAAACAATAAAACGGCAATAAATACATACCTATCAACAATGGAATCTAAAAAACAAACTAAGCAAATAAGTACAGAGACAGAATCATGGATACAGAGAGCGTTTTCATGGTTGCCAGATGGGAGCAGGGTATAGGGGAATAGGAGAAGAGGGGAGGGGATTAAGAAGTACAAATAGGTAGTTACAGAGTATGGTATAGGAAATGGAGTAGTCAAAGAACTTATACACATGACCCATGGACTTGAACAATGGTGAAGTGATTACCTGAGTGAGGAGGGGTGCTGGGTGGAGGGAGGCAAAGTGGGAAATATTGGGACAACTGCAATAGCATAATCAATAAAATATAATTAAAAAAAGAAAGTTCTCTGCTCTTAATGGTTTATGTGATTAGATTGGGCACTATTGAATAATCCAAAATAATCTCCTGACTTTATGGCCAGGAACTTTAATTACATCTGCAAAGTCCCCTTTGTCATGTAACATAACATATTCACAGGTTTGGGGATTAGGGCACAGATATCTTTAAGGGAGGGAGGGGACATCCTACGGACCACACCCCACATCTAATAGGAGCTAAATGCGGAGTGGTGAAGGTATCATCTTTCCCCTCTTCTGACTCAGGAATACCACAAATGATTTTTAGAGAGATATTGGTGAAAAAATATCGGGAAACAAAACCCAGAGCTACATACACCAAACTGCAGATCCCACCTGAAATGCAAAGTCATTCTCCCGTAGGGATGGAATACAACCCCCATCTAGGTGAGTGGACCATGTCTCCACTGGTTTATACAATGTTGGATGTCCTAACAGAGCTCAGGTCTCCCAACAACAGCACCACACCTCCTTAGCTGAGCTGTTTCTCCAGGCTGCCACTGTGCTTCAGCGCTTCAAAAAGTAGATGGCCCTGACTGTTGTGGCTCAGAGGGTTTGACATCATTCCACAGACCGAAAGGTCACCAGTTTGATTCCCAGACAAGACACATGCCTGGATTGCAGGCTAGGTCCCCAGCGGGGGTGTAAGAGAGGCAACTAATCAAGGTTTCTCTTTCACATAGATGTTTCTCTCCCTCTCTATTTCCCTCCCTTTCCCCTCTCTAAAAATCAAATCAAATCTTTCTTTGTTTAAAAGTAGATAGATCACACACAAAAAAAAAATCCAGTACCCAAACTGCGGAGCAGTGGAGGAAGTAAATAAGTCAAAGGTATGGTAGAAAGGGATGTTAGAATCCTCCCACATTCTATCAGACCAAATAAAATTTCTGAGCCCAGCCACCCAACCATGAGTAAGCTAGAAAAAGGAATGGTATGGCAAGCATACAAGCTATACAAAGAAAGGAAGAAAGAGAGCAACGAAGGCAGGGAGGGAGAGAAGGAAGGGTTGGGTGAGACAGGGGAGAACTAGCAGGTAGAAAACAAGAAAAAAATACAGCATATATATGTCATAAAAGAGAAAATTTTCCAAAGTGCTTCAAATTATTTACAACATTAACAAAAATGCTCATAGATTTTTTTAATGACATGAGAAGATTGCTGGTTTAATAAAACGATTTGAGGACCCAATATTGATAACAATATTATCAAAGACCTCATGAACACATGCTTAAAAGCAGAAAACAGCCCTGACTGGTGTAGCTCGGTGGATTGAGTGCAGGCTGAGAATCAAAGGGTCGTCGGTTCGATTCCCAGTCAGGGCACATGCCTGGGTTGCAGGCCAGGTCCCCAGTGAGGGCCACATGAGACACAACCACACATTCATGTTTCACTCCCTCTCTTTCTCCCTCCCTTCCCTCCTCCTTAAATAAATAAAATCTATAAAAGCAGGAAACATACTACACATGGCTACAGAATGAATAATTGACATGGAGGAAGGTTGGAGGTAGTCACAGTGAAGACAGATGAAAAAGACAAAGATTCAAACAATCAGAGGAAAACTAAAAATGATGAAATCCAGGTAAAGATAGTCTGGCATAATTGATATCTGAAGTAGGAAATCATGCCTCCTCTCCAAATAATGTTGAGATAATCATATGAAAAAATATTCAATTACACTTGTAAACATGGTAAGGCAGATTTTATTTAGGACCATCACAACAGGCATAGGGACCACCACAATGGGACTTTGCTGCAGGGGAGAGAGATCGGGGTCAATTCCGAACGCGGCACAAGCACATGGGAATTCATTGCCAAGGAGCAGGGGAGGGGCCAGTGAATGGAACATCACTAAGAGGGAAGGTCAGAGCACAGAGGATTCTGACTGAACTGACCTGACAGGATTCTTTGCTGAAGACAGGCCCAGGTAATCAGATGTCCCTGGAGGATGGTGAAGGTGAGGACTCTGAAGGGTGAGGATACCAAGGGTCAGGCTGGTTCTTGGGAAACTGACTTAGCAAGATTCTTTCTAAAACTGGATTTTACAAGGAAGGACACAGTTGGGCTTAAGAGAAGGTTCAGGAACCTGACTAAAATCTGGTCAAGCACAGAGTCTTTGTCAACATCCTATTCCCCTTGCCTTGTCCTTTTATCAACAGGAGAGAAGCTCTCCTCAATTCTCTCACAGGAGAAAATATGGAACAACAATTTCATCTTCACTCTGTCCTTTCAATTTGTTCTCTCCAGGGACAGAGTGATTTATCTGATGGGTGAATTTGGAATCAAGGACTGGAAATGGTGGACAGGTACATGTTGGCCCTTGCTTCTGGTCTGCAGGTTTGTGGAGAGGCATGGCCTGCTCTCCATCCAGGAACAAGTGAGAGGGCTGTCTGAGAGGCGTGAGATGAGGAGAGCAAATCCGTCTAATTCAGGAGAAATGTCATCAATCCACGGGGCCTCAGTCCACCAGTCATTGTTTCCAGCCTACAAGTAATAAAGATAACACATTAAACCTCAGCAAGCCTGTCTGCTGGGTCTTATTTCTTTCTTGCTTTCAAGTTTGGGAGGGAAAGAAATGGGTGGTATTTATCGGTCTTCCTAAATCCAACAAAATCATTTTTATTAAAAATATTCAAAGATATAATACAGAAAATCATTCTAAAATGAAGAAAGAACTTGAATATGCCAAGCAAAAGAGTCTGTGTGTTTCAGACTAAAGTTCACTCATAACCATTTTTTTTCACTGACCGAACTTCAAGGATAAATAAGAAAAA
This sequence comes from Micronycteris hirsuta, assembly GCA_004026765.1. Lineage (NCBI taxonomy): Eukaryota > Metazoa > Chordata > Mammalia > Chiroptera > Phyllostomidae > Micronycteris > Micronycteris hirsuta. The sequence continues at coordinate 32,878 of PVJI01012766.1, read as the reverse complement.
TAGTCATATCTCCGCTCAGAAAACGCAAATCTCTTCAAAGAGGACCAAAATTTCCTGAAGGCAACTACCCACAAAATCCTAGAGGAAGGATTTTCTTTAACAGAAGAGGCAAGAATCAAGTCTTTTTCTTTACTTCTTTGACATTACACTGAGAAAGGCTTTCACATTCTTCTTGATTATATAGCTATTTGCTCGTATTGTTTTTTAATACCTCTGTTTTCCTTTTCTATTTAGACACTAATCCAATTGGAATCTATTTCAGTTATCATGGAATAACGGATGAAATTTAATCTTTTTCTGAATTTTTAGCAACTGTCTCAATATAACTTTTTAATGATTTATTCTATCTTACATTGATTTGAAATGTCAAGTTAGTGAAGATAATGAAAATATTTATTGAGAACTAGGTGATCCAGGTTCACCATGCTAGATTCTTTCATTATGTTATTAACTGTAATGCACACAAACACCCACACATCTATTTCTGGACTTCCTACTCTGTTTCCTCAGATTGACTGCGTATTCCTGGACAAGAAGTACACTATTCTTATTACTGTAGCTTTATGGTACATTTTAATAGCAAGAAATGTAAGTCTTATTCCTAAATATCCCCTCTCCCTCCACATACATGCATGTTATTCTTGTACAAAATTTTCTTTGGCTATTTTCTCTCAGTAAATTTTCCCAGTGAACTTTAGGTGCATGAAATTGAGTTAATCATAATTCTTGGTCAATCGGCGTTATTGCAATAGACCTACCTTACTTTATGTATGTGAGTATTTAGCATTTATTCTATTATTGTTTAATAATGAAACAGATACCCATTAATCCACCACTCGGCCCACAAACAAGAACATTAGCTGACATTTACTATGTCCTCTCATCCTATTTTCCTGTCTGTCCACACCACACATGCACCTGGAAGTAACCACTTTCCTCAATTTTTATCATTTTCTTACTTTTTAAAATAATTTTTACATATTAGCATGTTTAATCAAATACTTTATTTTACTGGGCTTTCAACTTTCCTTATTTTTTAAAATTTTTTGTTATTCTGTTTCAGTTGTCCCAATTTTTCCCTCTTTGCCCTCCTCCACCCAGCCCACCCCCCACTCCCACAGTCGATCTCCACACCGTTGTCCATGTCCATGGGTCATTCATACATGTTCTTTGACTAGTCCCTTCCCCATCTTTCCACCATTATCCTCCTCCCCACTCCCCTCTGCTCGCTGTTAGTCTGTTCCATGTTTTCATGCCTCTGGTTCTGTTTTGCTCATTAGTTTGTTTTGTTCATTAGATTCCTCTTATAGGTGAGATCATATGATATTTGTCTTTCATCAAATGACTGGCTTATTTCACTTAGCATAATATTCTCCAAATCCATCTATGCTGTCGCAAAAGGTAGGAGTTCCTCCTTTCTTGCTGTTGTATAGTATTTCATTGTGTACATGTACTAGTTTTTTGATCCACTCATTTACTGATGGGCACTTACGCTGTTCCCAGCACTCGGCTATTATAAATAGCGCTGCTATGAATGTAGGGGTTTTCGAGTTCTTTGGAATTGGTGATTCGGGATTCTTAGGGTATATTCCCAGCAGTGGAATCACTGGGTCAAAAAGCAGTTCATTTTTAATATTTTGAGGAAATTTCATACTGTTTTCCACAGTATGGAATTTCCACAGTGGCTGCACCAGTCTGCATTCCCACCAAGAGCATACTAGGGTTTCCTTTCTCTGTATTCTTGCCAGCACTTAATGTTCGTTGATTTATTAATGATCACCATTCTGACAGGTGTGAGATGATATTTCATTGTGCTTTTAATTTGCATCTTTCTGATGGCTAGTGATGTTGAGCATCTTTTCATATGCCTAGGGTCCATCTGTAGGTCCTCCTTGGAGAACTGTCTATTCAGGTCCTTTGCCCATTGTTTATTGGATTGTGTGTGTATCCAATGTATCATTGGCAAATATTTTCTCCCATATGGTTGCTTCTTATCTCATTTTGCTGATGGTTTTTTAGCCATGCAGAAGCTTTTTAAAATATTAGTTTTATAGATGACTTTACAATCATTTGTCGAATCTGTCCCTGCTTTACAACTTTAATTGAAATATATTATCTTTATAAATAATTATGGACAGAATTATTACCTCTATAATAATGAAACTTCATACATTAGTGGTTATAACCATTTTCGTTTACAAATTTATGTCTCTCTCTCACACTCTCCTTCCCTTCCTCCCTCCCCCTCTGTATTGCTATTATTGTTTACATTGTTTTGATTGAAATTTTTCTAGTAATTGATTCCTTGTGTTTTGAAGGTATATACTAGAATTTGTTTCTAAATTCATAATTTTCTGCTTTAATCTTCCTGTTCTGTCCTACTGATGTTCTTAACTTCCTTATCGTGCCCTCTTATAACTTCTTATACTAATACAGCCTGTTTAATCTTCATTTTCCTTATTTATTAAATAACACATGTAAAATTCTTTAGTACAGTCTTAATTTTCTGGTTGTCACTCTAGTCTAAATATCCTGTAATTGCAATTTGCTTTCCTCTAGACATTGAAAACTTACTTAAGGTAGTTTTTTTCCAAATGATTGGGTCTTTAAATCAAACTTATATTGTTAATTTCTGTTTTCCTACACACGTTCAGGGACTGTGTCCTGTAAACTTTCTGCTTCTTTTAATAGCAGATGGATTTTATGTGTCCTAATATGTAGTCATGTTAATGTTCTATGAATGTAGTCTCTGTTTATAGGATACAAAAATTGATAATGTCTATGTTAATGTTCTATGAATGTAGTCTCTGTTTATAGGATACAAAAATTGATAATGTCTATTGTACATTATTTAAGTAGTTATTAGTGAAAGTATAGGATGTCTGTAACATGCTTTAAAATACAATAGCAATAACTCACTAACTAAATATACACATACATAAAGAAGTAAAGATAAGTGGGAAAAGGATGGCAAAATGTGAATTTTTCCCTTTACCAGTACAATTTGGTAACCGTTTTGCTTTGGATGCCAGCTTTCTTTTTGTTTGCATTGGCCTTTGCTCATTCTTTTAACTTTTAAGGTAATATCACTTGAACGATATCTTTTTCTAAAGATTATCCTGTTGACTTTTTAAAATTCTACATAAAAGTGTTGTTCTTTCAATAAAGGAGTTTAACTCATTTATAAGTATCTTGTAATTTATATATTTCATATTAATCTATCCTTTATTGCTGTTTTGGTAATTATTTCTTGTGTACTATTCACCATATGATTCAGCTATCTATACTAATCCCTAATAGATATAAAAAATGTCCTATTTTTTTAAATTCTATTTATAGATATTATTATGCTCATTTTTTAAATCTCTAAGTCCAAATCAAGATCGAGAGTGAAACTGATATATTCAGTCAACAAATACACATTGAGCCCTTACTCTGTACCTACCACTGTGATGGGATTTATAATTAAAATGGCAAAAAAAGATAAACCTAGTTCTTGTCCAAACATTGATTAAAATCTGGGTGAAATGTAAGCAAGTGAACAGACATTTACAACTCAGTATGGTAAGGGCAATTATGGAAAAGCAAAATATGCTACAGAAGCTCACAGAAGAGACCGTATCTTGACTAAGATCTTCTAGAACACTTTATGGAGGAAATGACACCTTAGTGTGGGAGCTAGTCAAGATCTTTTCAGCTACCTTACCTAACTTAGAACATATTTAACCCCTATCCCAGCCATCACTACTTCTCAGTTGTTATTAATATTATCTTATGTTTTATATATTGTTATAAATTGTTATTTTCTATTTGTTTAACATTGTTGCATTCCATATTTTCACTCTCAGGAAAAAAATGTGGACACTTTTTCTTGGATTTTAACAAAATAAGTGAAATGTATCTTTTTTTCAAATGGCTTCAGCATTGATATCTAGGCCTTTTAAGCTGTCGTTTCCCTATTTCTCAGTTATCATTTTCCCTGGAAAATTCTGGTTATTTATTTTTCCCTGAGCTCTATATCTAATTCTTTCTTCATGTCTTTAGGGATATTGTTATATTAATGACCCCTTCTTGACTGTATCTCTAGCTCTCCCTGTCTTTCTTGCTCTTTCCATTCAGCATATAAATATCACCTTTTCTGTTTGAAAAGTCTTGCCCCTTGACCTTCTTGGTTCTTGCAGCTACAACCCTACATCATTCACATCATAGCTAAACTACTTCGCACTTGAAAAAGTTGTCCCCACTTTGTAAGCACCTACCTGCTCTTCCAACCACAGCTTGGAGCCCATTTCTATCCTTACCTCTCTCTCATCGACATCATCAAAGGCCTTCTTGTTGCCACATTCAAATTTTTTTTAAATTTTTATGTTGTTTGACTTTCCTGTCACACCTCAATCTCTAGAACCTCTCCCCCATGTCACAAAATTTTCTCCTCCGTTGGCTTTCAAGAACCTTTCATGGGTTTTCCTCCTAACTTTCTTGCCCCTCTACTTTTTCCCTTCCTTCAATCATCTTTTAAGTATTGAGGTTCTCAGGTCTTTGAACAGGCCTCTCTTCTCAGCTCTTCTTTTCTCACACTCACACTTCTCCTAACTCATGCTATGGAATCTCCATGACACCTACATGCCAGTGGCTCCAATATACGTATGTATATATGAAACCAAAATCAATGCTCTATGCTCCAGACTACTAATATCTCATGTGTGTTCATATCTCCACTTGGATGTCCAATAAACATCTTAGTTCAATGTGACCATCTTTCTCCTATACCCTCTTCATATTTTTTGTGTCTGTTTTTCTCTTCTCCTAAGGCAGAAACTTAAGAACCATCCTTGACTTACCCTTCTTGACCCACACGGTCAGGCATCAAGTACCACCATTCCTGCCTTTCAAGTGTATACATTCTCTTACTCCCAGCTACTGACTTAATTCAGGTTCTCATAATTTACCAAGTTGATCATTGTCAAGGTCTTTGCTGCCTCCATTCTTGCTTCATTCTGGTCCATTAATTAGATTCATCACAGAATTTTTTCCTAAAACACAAATATGGCCATGCCACTTACACACTCACATCTTTTGTTAACTCTTCACTGTCCTGAACACAAAATTCAAACACCTTAACCTGGTACACAAGATAGTTCCTAATGTAGCTCCTTCCATTAATTGCAGTCTTATCATGACCCCATTCATACACACAGTCTCACACAACCATTTTCCCTAACAAGGAAAAGTTCCCTCTAACTTAAAAACAAAAAAATCTGCCTTTACTTCTTTACCTGGCTAATCCCTACTTATCCTTTCAGATGTCTCATATGTTATTGCCTATCCTCTCTACCAGACTGTGCCTGACAAAGTTGTCTCTTAATGTCAGTTCCATATTTTTTCAAGTGCTTATATAGCTCTTATAATCAATTTTATTGTAACAGTCATACTATTTTAAAGCCTTTGATAGTCAACTAGGAAACCAATGAAGTTAGGAATCATGTCTTAGTAATATTTCTGCCTGAGGGCCTATCACCAGTACCTTTCAATCAAGATGCAGACGCATAGCTTTCCGTGAATGAAGAGCAAGTAGTTCAACACAGATGAGGATTTACAGAAAAATGGGCAGATCATGAGAAATGTTGTATGTCACATAAGGTCTTTCAAAGCCATCAAAGTCTTTTCAGCATGAAATGATATGATCAAATGTACATGTTTAAAACCTCATCCTCATGGCCATGTGGTAAACTTATGGCAGAAGGATAGAACTGGATGAACAAGAGGCCTTGAAATGGTACCAGTGAACAATTATGAAAACCAAGTTCATGACAGTGAGGATGGAGAGTGGAAAGTAGACATAAAAGATATTTGAGAAGAGTGGACTAAATGGCCAATTCAATAGAGCAGTTAAAGAGGCACTAAGAACCATCTCCAAGACTTCTGGCTTGAGTGACTAGAAGGATGGATTATTCACTTGTAAACCATCAAATCATATTAAGCATAAGCTCCAAACAGGCAATATACCAGGCGATAAAATCACAAGATAAATAAATAAAACATAGTCCCTGCCCTCCACAGCAAAAGACAAACATGTAATGGAACGCAGTAATTGTTACTCTAGATCTGCAGACATGGTTCCATGGGGAAAGAGGATTATGCTTCCCCAACTACGAAGGCTAATGTAATGAAGGCTGTCACTGCTAGCTCCTTATATCCTGTGCCTGCCACCATAAGGCTGAGACCCTGGCCCCCTGAATCACATCAGAAAAATGGCAACTGCTCCCCGAATCATGACACTTACAACCTCACAGACCAGGAGTCAATGTCACTCTCACAGAATCTGACATCTCCTATTGGGTCACTGCAACCTGCCTCAAGTGCGAACGGCAACAAAAAAACTTTTCCATCTGCTACTGCCCATGTGCCCATGAACTTCCCCCAATGAACACTAATCCAGTAGGTCCGGTGTTATTAAATCATTGACTCCACAGAAACCAACTATAGCCTAGTGCTTAAAGCAGTCAACTGTGGTCAACCAAAATGCTTGGACCTTGCTCCACTAGGTAATTGTAATGAGAGGAAATGAAGGCACTTAACATTCTGACAACTTAAAGCAAAAGTTTTGTTACAGAAGACAGTAATGTAGTAATGGGAAGAGAATAAGAACAATGACAGAAAATTCCACATTGCATCCAGAATCCTTATTCACACAACCTAGAGGCACAGGAGCAGCAAAACTGAAGGGCTAATCAGCTGTAGCAAGAATGGGCCCATGTAGGTTCCATCACTGGCATAACACAAAAAATGGTCTTACTACCTTTGTGGTACTAGGCTTCTTGTACCCCCAGAAGTGTCATATTTACACAGGTAGCTACTCCTAGAATAAAATTCGCCTAACAAATTTTTTTAATTTAAGAATATGCAACATGCACAAAAATTAACTCAAAATGGGTCATAGACCTAAATGTAAAATGCAAAACTATAAAACGCCTAGAAGGTAACAAAGAAAAAAACTCCGGTGATCTTGAGTATGGTAGTGACTTTTTAGGTACACACCAAAGGCACAATCCATGAAAGAAATAATTGGCAAGCTGAACTTCATTAAAAGTAAAAACTTCTACTGTGTAAAATACATCAAGGGAATGAGAAGACAAGCCACAGACTGGGATAAAATATTTGCAAAAGATGTATCTGGTGAAAGACTGTTATACAAAATATACATAGAACTATTAAAATTCAAAAATGAGAAAATAAGCAATCTGATTCAAAAATGGGGCAAAGACTTTAACAGACACATCACCAAAAGTGATATGCAAATGGCTAGTAAGTATATGGAAAGATGCTCCACATCATATGTCATTAGGGAAATGCAAATTAAAACAACAAGATATTACTTCACCTGTAATAGAATGCCCAAAATCCAGAACACCGATAACACCAGGTGTTGGCAAAGATGTGGAGTGACAGGAACTCATCTATTGCTAGTGGGAATGCAAAAAGGAACAGCCTCTTTGGCAGTTTCTTACAAAACTAAATATACTTTTACCATACAATCCAGCAATCATGCTCCTTGGTATTTACTCAAAAGAGTTGAAAATATATGTCCCCACAAAAACCTGCACACACATGTTTATAGCAGCTTTATTCACAATTTCCAAACTTGCAAGCAACCACGAGGTCCTTCAGTACTGGAATGGAGAAACCATAGCATATCCAGACAATAGAACATTCAGGGTTTAAAAGAAATGAGCGTCAAGCCATGAAAAGACATTGAGTAATTTTAAATGTATATTACTAAGTGAAAGTAGCCAATCTGAAAAGGCTACGTACTATATAATTCCAAATATATGACGTTCTGGAAAAGCTAAAATTATGGGGACGTGATAAAGATCAGTGGTAGCCAGGGGCTGGAGTTGGGGGTGGGGGAGGATGAACAGGAAGAGCACAGAGGATTTTTTATGGCAATGAAAATACTCTGAATGATACTACAATGGCAGAAACATGCCATGTATTTGACTAAACCCATAGCATGTGCAACACTAAGAGTGAACGAAGGTTAACTATGGATTTGGAACAACTATGATGCATCAGCGTCGGTTCATCAATCACAAAAAGGTGCCGCCCCAGTGGGGGATGTGGGTAACAGTGGGGCAGGGCGGGGCTATGCATGTGAAGAGTTATTTGTGAAATCTCTGTGCTTTCCTCTCAATTTTGCTGTGACCCTAAAACTGCTCTAAAATATAAAGTGTTTAAAAAAACCAGACTATGTAACCTGTCCTGGATATTGTTCTTCATGTTCGAACACTCGCCCAGGAGATGCAATGTGCCAAGATGTTTAACTCCCTGAAAGATCGTATTAGTGTTTGCACACATTTATTCCTCCCAGGAGGCAAATGTTGTTTACAGATGAATGTATTTACACCTTTTCTCTGTATGATATAAATATCCCACAGGGGACGTGTAGTCCAATTATTTTGTTAAAAATCCCCTGTAATAATTTCTCTTTGTTTGCTACTAACTTAGTACATAATTAAGTTCACTTGTTTAATTTGCTTTCAATTTTTCATTATTGCATTTCTTAATTGAGTTATTTTTGTTTTATGTATTTTCATAAGTCATTTGCATGGTTTCAAGCCCAAATATACAAAACAAAATACATCATATGGATCTTCTGTTTTCTACAGATTGACCCAATGGGAGTAGAACTTTCTGAATTCTTTTATATCATTTCTCAAGTAGGGTAATTTGTGAATATAATTTTCAAGGACAGTGGTAAAGACATCCTGTAAATGAGCAGGAATAAACATTTAGAAAAACAAGAAGAAAGCAACAAAGGACTTTAAGATTAAGACTGTCAAATCTAGATAACCAAGAAGAGTGGCTAAAACTTAAAAAGGAGTCAGGCAGATTTTTCTAATGGTTTCATTTATCCCATGTTAATAATTATCTTTCCGATGGTCTTAGGTTGGTAGTCTACTTCTAGAAGTCATCTGCTCCTTCTGCTGACCTCGGGTTAGCAGTCTACTGACTACCAGGAAGGCATTTGTTTATGGACTGAAACATTCCTGTGAAGTCAAGTCTGTGAAGAGCCTCAGAGTCTTGGTGCAGCCCTTTCCTGGTTCTAAGGTGGCTTTTCTTGGATGTCTCTTTCAAAATACACAATTATTAGCCTGTAGCTTATGGGAGAGGCCTTCTAGCAGCATGACGGGGAAATAGGAGCCACCTTACTAAAGGCTTGAATTGACAGATTACAGTCATGGAACAATACAGAATGGAGAAGAGAGAATATATATGTGTGTTCTTTCTTAGGGTAACATAAATGTTATTATTATTTTTTAAGGACTCAGATAATGATAAAGCATAATTATGTATTTGAAAATATTTTGCAGACTGTAAACACATTGGCAAATCTTTAGGACTTTTCCATTTCATCCCTAAAGTATGAGCCACAAGAGACATTAATGGACAAGTGTATTTTAATCTAGAAATGAAATTTCATATAACTCTGTTGAATCTTTGTGTCAGTTCTTGCACATGAGTATGAGTATATTTCTACGCATCCTAAAGCAAAAGATATACATCATTGAAACACATTTTTATGTATACTTTCCATGATTCTTAAAATTCATTGACTTCCAAAGTTTGTGTCTAAACTGTAGACTAGCACTTATGATATCATTGAGCTAATTTAAAAATATGGAACTTACCAAACATATTTCAACATTTACAGCATCCTCCTTATGTAAGGTGAGGGATTAAACCATTAGCACTCCCGACAAACCATCTGGGAAGAATCGAGGGTGAACTGGGTGTCAAAGACACCTGACGCTGCTATTTCTCTGAATTTAGCATCTGTTCTGAGGGAGGCAACACCAAAAATTCTTGTTAGAGAAGATTGGTCTAACAAAAGATCGATGTAGCCTGAGCTATTTTATTAACAAAACTGACAATGCAGTGTTAAAAAAAAAAACAGAGCCAACAATAAATTATAAGCAGTAAGAATTTTAGTGCTTCCTGAAGTAAGGAGTCCTTGTTGTTTCCCTTGAACCAAGAGCATGACAAGCACAGCAGAAAAGCACAATGTTAACAGGTGCTCAAGAATTAAAAGAATGAATAAGATGAAACCTTTTCTCTCCAAGCGGAATACACAAAAGACAAAGAATAACTATTTTTTACATTGAGAGCAGATTGAAGTAATTTTTTAGTTATTAGTCCTTTTCTATTATACGTAAGCTTCTTTTGTTTATTATCATCATTTCATTTTCTGTGTGTATATATATTATGCATAGGGATAAGAGTACGATGTTAAATAACAACTTTTAAAGGAATAAACTTTTCCTTTAAAAGAAGAAACTGTGACAAATACATACTAACCATGGGAATGGGAGGGGGAGGACCTCTGTGGGGCACCTCATGGACAGAGTGCTACCTGAGTCCTCAGAGGTACGCGATGGGGATAGAGGTCTTACCATTAAAATCTCATCACAGGCAACATCACCACAGCATAGTGCGACATCCCAGAGGTGAGCAGCTCATAGAAAGCAGCGCCTCTCTGGTTTGCTACTCTGCTGAGGACTTGACTCAGTTTAGATGTCTTTGTGATATTCCCTTCTAAAGACATCCTAGCAGTCTGTTGTTGGTGTATGGCATGAAGAACATCAAAGACCTTCCCTGCCATAATCTGCAATCCTCCTTGTGAGCACAAACATGCCGGGATTTCCCATGACCAACTGGGGAACCTGCGTTTGAATTGAGAAGTAAGAAGAAATTTGGATGGCCTAAATTCAAGCCACTCGGGATGACTAATTTTGTTTCCAGTTGGCTAGGCCCCAGGACCCAGATATTTGGTCAAAGACTATTCTAGGTATTTATGGGAAGGGATTCTTTGATGAAATTAGCATTTAAATCACTAGCCTTTAAGTAAAGCGGATTACTGTCCATAATGTGGATGGGATTCATCTCATCAGTAGAAGGTCTTACTGACCCCCCAGAAGAAACAGGAGTTCAGCCAACGTACCGCCTACAGACTCAAACCGTGACATCAGCAGGTCATCTCTGGCTCTCCAGCCTACTGGTCTACCCCACAAACTTTAGCCATGTCAGCCTCTGCCATCACATGAGCAAATTCCTTAAATCTCTCTCACACATATACATTTACTTATACATGTACACACATGCATACAAAGACTCCGTGGGTTCCGTTTTTCTTGAAAACACTGACTAACACACTGTTTAACTTTGCCTTGAGGGAATGCTAGCATTGGATCTATTATCTTGCCAATACCTAGGAGATAAAAAGGGTCACTTGGTGAAAACTAGTTCAGCCTAAGGGAAAGACAGTTTCTGTCTCTGCGCACCAAGGTTTTCTGTGGGGCTTCAGATAGGCTTCTACGGTGTGTTGTAAAATGTGCTAATTCTTGGTGTGGAGGGCCAGTGCTGGGAACAGCAGTGACCTGGGGCCTCAGAACTGATGCCCCAGCACCATGGATACTTGCTCTCTCTGCTTTGATGCTTTGACGTAGTTTGCCTATGTGGTAGAACAAGATTCTGATCTTTATCTAGCTATATTCCTCAGATCTCTCTCATTACTCATCCTTGACCTCCTTTGGGTCACCATTCCTCACAAAAAACCCAAATGATTTGTAAAGATACTCTAAAGTGTTTACTCTTGAGTGAAGTCATGTGGGTTTCTTGCCTGGCTTAATCACTAGAGGGGCACTTCTATTTTACTGGCAACAGTGAAGTTTATTCCCCTAAAACACCAGGGTTAGCAAGTGGCCACCTGAAAGTTCTGTTTACTTATCTTCTCACTAAGTTCCCTCTTACTGTTTAGAGAATATCAACAGAAGGTAGCAGAGGGATCATAGTAGTACAAATTCGTAAGATATAGGCAGGCTCAATGAATTCCAGAAATAAAAATAAGGCCATTGTGACTGAAATATAGTTAAGAATGGGCAATTCATACAAGGTGAAGTCCAAGAGGGAAGTGGGACCCAGGTGCTGCAGGACTTGGCAGACCAAGTTGGAAGATTGGAATTTCTTCTTCTGAGTGCAATGGCAAATTATTGAAGAGTTTTGAGTAAGGGTGTAACATTTCAGTTAGGTTTCTAAAAGATCACCCTGGCTATGTATGCACTACGGGAGGGAAAAGGGGGTAGCAAGATGGTTGACTAAGCAAAAGAGAAGGCTGGCTTGGACCAGGGTGGTAGCAGGAGAAACAAACAGAAGTAGGTGGGGTTAGGTATGGTTTAGAGGTAGAGTCTATACAATTTTTAATAAGTGGAATATGTGGGGCAAGAGAAAGCTGGAAATCAGGGGTGCTTGAGCAATAAAGTGGATAGTGGCACCAATTACTAAGATGGGCAAGACTAGAGAGGAATAAATTTGGCCATGTAAATCAAAAGCTCTGAACCTCGGAGCTTGAAAATTAATTTCTGCTATTCTTTAAGTAAAGGCATTCATGAGTCAATAGATTTTTATGAATATGCATACATATATTATAGTAACCTACAAAATACTTTAGTATATTCTAAATGCTTTATGAGCATCCATAGACCCTCAATTGGTTGATTCAAAATTGCACCCCTCTTTAGGTTAGCTTCAAATATATATACTTGCTACCCTTCTGTTGGCCCTGGTCTCTTAGAAAGTTAGTTTAACTGAGGCCTTATTAATAATTTGTGCTAAACACTAAGTCTCAGGTTGTATCATGAAGAATAGTAATGCTGTAACTAAAACATGAGTTGAGCCCTAACTGGTGTTGCTCAATGGGTTGGGTGTCCTCCCACAAACCGAAAGGTCATGAGTTTGATTCTCGATCAGGGAACATGCCTGGGTTGCAGGCCCAGTCCCCAGTTGGGAGCGTGCAAGAGGCAACCAAACGATGTTTCTCTTGCATATCAATGTTTCTCTCCCTCTCTGTCTCCTTCCCTTCCTCCCTCTCTAGAAATAAATAAAAAGTCTTTTAAAAAAATAAACATGAATTGAATTCTGGAAGATGTTACATTTTCATTAGCAAGACCAAAATAAACAATGATAATGCAGCTAAATAATGAAATCAAGTGGTAAGTATAATATTAAAAAGCAAAAGTCAATGACAAAGTTGGGACAAAAAGTTTAGACTCTGAAGGCTGGAAAAGTCAGGGAGGATTTTGTGGAAGAATAAGTATGTGGAACTCCAACAAAAAGCTGTGTTCAAAAGACAAGGTAGAAATCAGCAAGCCTAAAGCTCTGTTCACTAATATCGAATGTATCGGACACTTCCACAGAAGTCTTCCTGGTCATTTTAGGAAGAAAAAAATAAAGACAGTGGAGAGTGATTTACTATGAGTGACTCATCAGTTCACCAACTGAAGCTGAGAACAGTAGGCCAGGCCAGTAGAGATAAGAACACGGCTGAGGTCAGATACTGAATGAAGTGAGTGCCATGGGGTGGGGGGGAGATGAATTTTCTCTGTATGTGATGATAGTAGACAGAACGGTTCCCTGTCCTCATTGTTCATAAACCAAAATATTTTCAGAATCTAAGTTCAGTCCTGAGACCTTAGTTTTTCCTCCATTGCATGAAATTTTCCAACAGACCGTGACAACAAGACTTCCCAAAACATAAAAAAAGAAGAAATGGACCTAGAACAAAAAAAGCAACAGCAAAAAAGTCATTACCAAAAAGTTTAACCATTAAGGTTATGAAAGAAGTTATCTACAGAAGGCAGCTTCTCATGAGACAGTTGGTACATACAAGTGATTAGAATTAGGACACAGCCAATCAGAGCCTGTAAGTCACCACAATAAACACTACTCTTGTATTCAGAGGGGTGACTTCATGCTCTGGGGCTTTGGGAGTGGCTGAATGGGAAAGATACAGATGCAAGGTTAATTCTCTGTAATCTGTAAACTGCATTCCTTTGATGAAGAAAAAAAAAAGATTAAAAAAAACAACAGCCCCTCCTTTAGCCCCTGAAGGGAACGACACCCCAGCATTTGAGAACGTCACATACACCCAAAGCAGTACCCCATTCACAGAAATGTGGGTGAGAAAAACACAGACTCCAGGTCTGAGCTTCCAAAATGTTATAGACAGTGAAAGGAATAAAATTAAATTAGGATGGGGTTGGGGGGGAAGCCACTTCTGCTGCTTTGTGATTGAAAAATAAAACAAACACTATTTATTAAGTTTGAACATCCATGAGGCAACATTTTTAGCCTCAGGCATTAATTGTGGTTGTGCCAGTGGTGGGTCCAGAGGAAGCCGACCCAGCCCCCAAGGGGCAGAGAGTGTCCACAAGTTCACAGAGTAATGAATTAGCTCCCTTATACTGTCCAACAGAGTGAAGAGTGTGCTACATTAAATAAGCTGGTCATCCTCAAATGTTGGTCTGTTTCTTCAACCACCGTCTAAAAAGTATTATCCACTCTGAGAAATGTGTCTCTCATATTCTTCCAAAAGGCTGAGCTTCAAGATGAGTTTAGTACCAACCCTCTGGGGAATTGTTTTTTTATATTATTTTTCCATGATTAATTTTTTAAGGAGAGAAATTGCAGGCTAGTTCCTAACCATTCCCTGTGATTATTGTGGTATCTGCAGAATTTCATGAACTTGTGGTGTGTTTTTAGCAAGACTCCTTCATTGATAGTTAGTGTACCAGCGGCCGCAATCTATTCATCATTATCTATAATAACAAAAGAGCATAGGTGGATGACTTAAATGCCAAGCACTTATTTTCTCAGTTCTGGTGGCTGGAAAATCCAAGATCAAGGTCCAGCAGGATTCAGTATTTGGTGAGAGCTCTCTTCCTTGCTTGGAGGCAGCCACTATCCCAGTATGTACTCACATGACCTCTTGTTTGAGCAACTGTGCAAAGTGAGGGAGCTCTGGGGTCTCTAACTCTCTTTAATAAGAGATTAGAGCTCCCCTTTTTGAACTCATTTAATCTTTGTCACCTCCTCACAGGACTTATACCCTAATACAGTCAAATTAAGGGTTAGGGCTTCAATACACAAATTGGGGGTAGGGCCATAATTCACCCCATAGCAAACCCCAGTGGAAGACATTGTTATCCTCATTCTACAAACGAGGAAACTGAGACACAGAGAGGTTAAGCCCCATGCCCCACAGCTAGAACTAGTATAAAATGCAAGTTGGTTGGACTCCAAAACACCATGTATCTGTCCACTGTACTAGGTGTCCCAAACAAGGACCTAATATGAGAAAAGGGAAATTTGGAAAGGCTTTGCAGGTGTCTTTAACCAGCAGAGAGGAATGGCTCACCCTGCTGGGGATCGTGATTCCTTCCCGGCAGCCCACTGCCCTTCTCCAGCTCCTGGATGCGGCATCTCTCTGCAGGCAGTGAGACTGTGCTACAGAGCTGTGCATCCATCCGGGGCTGAGCTGGGTTTGAATATCAGCCCCACTACTAACAATGACCTAAAGCGAAGTGTTTAATCTCCCTGTGCCTCCATGTCCCTCCCTCCTATGATCATAGTGAAGACCGAAAGAGTCAATAGATGTAAGGAGTTTTAGAACAGGGCCTGGCACATGGTGGCTGCTTTATAAATGTTACCTGTCATCATTCTTTTTTCAATGACAGTGAAAAGGGAAAATACAAGCCTGAAGAACAGAGGGCTTTTAAAAGCTCCCAAGTGCCTTAACAACCTGGGTCATCTGTAAGTTAGGGGCTCTGTGTTCTGATATGCATTTCGGGGTTCTGGAAACTCATTTTCTGACATCAGCTTAAAGCAAACGATTCTAAAATGTCTTTTGCCTTTGGGCTGGAGATCCAAGTTTCAGAGACCTGTGCTGGAATCCAGCTGTGGCCCTGTCTTATCTACTGAAAAGCAAAAAGCGTGAGTCACACCATGAGGATGCTAAGTCTGTTCTTGACATTCCCTCCTCCCCCCAACCCCTCCCTCCCCTTCTCCCTCCACCCATAGTTTTTTCCTTGTCCTTCAGGTCTAAAAGTTTATTGAACTGAGGCTCCAGAGTTACCGAACTAGGCAGGCAATTTAAACATGCCATGGTTTTAGATCTATTGTATCCATTTGTATCCAATGTGTCAAATGACTTGCTCCAGGAAAACAGCCCCCCTTTCTTGGAAGAATGGGGTAGGGTAAAGAAGGAGATAATGAAGCCCAAGTTAAAAATGAATGAAGTCATATATGCTCCAGGAATATGTCCTGGGGATGAGAAGGAATGTTGGGGTGGCCAAACTTAAAGAAGATTGGAGTGCTATATTCTAGCACCCCAAGTACACGGGTGGGTAATAGGCAAGTAACGAAGGTGCTCACACACATCCCAAGTCAAACGCTGACTCCTGAAGATAAAGGTGGGAGGGGTCACATGGTGGAGTCCCTTGGCCTTTTCTTCCACAGCTGATTCCGTGGGGGCGGCTCCCTCTTTCTCATCTGCAAGGATTGTGTAAAGACACCCCCGCCACTCAGTTGCAAAAAGTGCTACTTCCCCTCCGCCAGTCTTGGAGGCGCATTTGAATGCGTTTCCTTTTCATTAAGAACAAAGGTTGGAGTCCAAGCCTTGCGGCACGGGGACAGGAAAGTACACCGCACATGTAGATTAAAAAAAAAAAAAAAAAAAAAAGAATGACCCACGAGAAAGAAAAAGGGGAAAACCACCAATCCTCCGGGCACTGGGCTTTTTCGACTTTTCCTTTAAAAAGAAAAAAGTTTTTCAAGCCGTAGGTTCCAAGAACAGGCAGGAGGGGGGCGAGGGGTGGGGGTTTACAGAAAAGGCGCCTGGTCGGTTATGAGTCACAAGTCACAAGCGGGTTATAAAAGGGTCGCACGTTCGCAGGCGCGGGCTTCCTGTGCGCAGCCAGCCCGGGCGCAGTGCGACTCGCCACGTCGGGCGGGCGCCTCCGGCCGGGGACAGGAGTGGACATGGAGCAGAGTCCCCAGCACACAAGCGTGGGGAAGAAAGGAGGACGCTCCGGTCCGGCAGGTAGGCGGATTTGCCCTGGTCCTCCGCCTGCCCTCTTCTTTCACCAGCAGAGAAGCAGCAGGCAGCCAGCCAGCCACCGTCTGGGGCGGGGGATGGGGTGGAGCGCACGTGGCTGCCAATTGCCCAGCGCGGCCCCAGACTGAGGGGCACTGTCCGTGGGACCTCACCCAGGACAGGACGTTGCTCGGGAAGGGTTGGTTCCTGGAAGAATGGAGGGCGCCGAAGACCTTGCACTCAGCTTCTCCGCTGTTTCCTTAGTTGGGAAGGGGGACACCTACAACCTGGCAGGAGAGCAGCTTAGCTACTGGAGCGGCCTGACGAGTGTGCATGCGGAACACACTTAGGGGCAGGGTGGATCAAATGGGATTGCCTTGAAAACATGTGTTTTTTCTATTTTCTTTTGAAAAGTAACTAATACTATACTCAAATTTTATAAAAGAATCGTAACATATTAGATGTCATATCTTCAATTAATATATGTGAAGACTTAGCAAACGTACAGTGAGCTTTGGTATTTATTTGCTTCCATTCTGCCAGGGTGCATTGTTAGAGCACACTGATTATCTTTCTTCTCTCAAAACCCTGAAAAGGTGTCAATCCTCCACATTTTACAGCTAAGCAAAAATATTGAGATGATTATGAACAAAATGTAACCTGAAATTGCTGAAACTGACACCTGACAAGGATATAAGTGAGGATCCAATTCTTAAAAATGAGTCACTGAGGCCCAAAGAAGTAAAGTTACTTCTTTAACATTGTACAGCAGATCCAGGATCCCCTGTGATTTGAGGAGGCCAAGGGTATTTAACTTAGTTTATATTTTGTCTCAAATAGATGAGGTTAAGTGGAGATATACTTTCTACATGAAATTAATTATGTAGCTCTTTCAAGCCTAAGTTACTCCTTAGAATCTCCATTCATTACTCTGAAGTAGTGTCTCTCATATGCCTTTAGCATAATATGTACTCTAAATGAACGAGGGCGGCTGAGCTTTTAATAATCACGGGACTGATCTTTTAAATAGATATGTATAAAGCATTTAATTGCTTATCTATGTGAACAGTAATATAAGCTAAAAAGTGGCCACGGCAATTTCCTGCCTATTGTCTAATTTGATAGCCACAATAATAGGAAATGGGCAGGTAGGTAGTGTTATCCCCATTTTGCCCAGGACTTGTGGCTCAGAGAATTTGTGTTTTCTCCAGTAAGGGCACTAGGTCCTCAGTGTAAAGCCTGCTTTTAGGTACAGATATGGGATGTGGAATACGGGGGGCAGAGGGGACAGACCACAGGCCTTCGGTCTCTCTGAGCAGGCTCATTTCAATTACTTGGCTACCTCCCTGATTTCTTTCAGAGGACCAGAGCACATTTAGCAGTTACTTCTGCTGCACCGACTACTCCATGAAGGCCAGTAATATAAGCCAGTTTCCTCATACGGTGAGGTCAGCTCCCCCTGGACACAGGACAGAGCTTCCTAACCGCGTGTACTAAGAAACAGAAACATGAGCACTGGCTGAGACCCACACTGTTTCAAGGCAGAACAGTAACACTAGCACAAACTTCTACTCTTGATTTTACCTGAGCAATCATGTGTAAAAAGTGTAACTTACTGGTCTTTTAGAAAAGCCAAATCCCCAAGAGCCACATTCCCTTTATGTGAAGGCCATCATCTGCCAGCCCGGGCCAGATGCTATCCTGGACGCTGGAGACGAGATGGAAGTGAGCGAGCCCTACGCTCGTGAATGTAAATGTGAGAGGACAGACTGACAGGACACGGCTCTGCGATTTTACATCACTTCTAATGCAGTAACAGAAGTACTTAGACTAGTTAGAATGTGCTGTGAATTTCGCCATTCTTCACTTTCCAATGGCAAACATGGAAAGTTAATAACTTTCATCTTTCCTCACAGCTCATCAAATCAGTCTTCTGTGAATCAAAAAAATTTTAAAAAAAAATCCACCCCCAAAGGCCCTAGGTTTTAACTTTTGAAAAGGTTTTCATCAGCTATTTTATGTCATGACTAAGATCTCCCATTCAATTTAAAGGAGGTTTTTCATTTTAGAGTAACAGTTCTTCACTCCACTTTTCCTACCTTCGATCTAGTGGAGATTATCTCTGCTTTTCCCCAAATCTGTCTAAGTGCATCCTCACACACAATTCTGCATTCATTCCAGTGAGCTCCGGGCTCCCTGAAGCTTCAGCCATGACCCTCCTGGGGCTGGAGTTTCATTACCCCTTTGTAAACCTAAGGGGACTAAAATATTGAGTAGCTGGAGTAGTAGAGTGGTGTGTGGGCCTTTCACCTTGCACCTGGACTAAGCACCTCTGTCTTTGACTCATGGGTGTCTCTACATTTTTGTGAGTTATTGGCTATTGCTTCGCTGAAATGACTGATTTTAATAACTTTACTGCACTGACGTTAGGCTTCCAGCCCACAGCGCAGAAGAGCACTGGCTTAAGAACCATGGCAGGTTTCTAGTCCCAACTCTGTGTAAAGTCCTGTGCCTCGCTGTTCACATCTCTAAAATGGGCTGGGACTGAGTCATTTCTAAAGTCCCTTGAGCTGATGAAATTCTATAATTCCAGTATGACTGCCACTTCACTTCACTTTCATACGTGTATCTCCTGAGACACAGCTGGGCTCAGTGAACTCATATTCTCTATGTTCAGACGGTCAGAGTAAGTAAGGACCAGCGTAACTGACTACGGCATGCATGTTTGTCTTCCACTAATCTTACTGGCTTCAAAACGGTCACATGTTTGCTGAAATTGGGTGGAATAAGAAAACTGTGACACTTTTTATCTCAAAGAAAAATATTAAATTTTAAAAGTCTCTTTATCCCACCCTTTCACTGACGATAGCTTTCTCATACACACTCATCTCAGGCTCCTAAGGAAATGCAACACTTTTAATCTTATCACTGCCACGTAATTTTCCCCCACCACGAAACACTTCATCTTGTCTTTGGGCTTACAGGATTCAGGGCCTTGAGCAAAAGCACCCCGAAGCAGGTTTATCCACAAATCAACATATCCCATGTCTGAGCAGGTCAGCATGCTCACTCACAACTCCGAAGACCCCTTTGAGCCAAAAGGCACAATTCCTACCTTTACACAGAAATGACATCCTCACCAGGGAATGAGGCTTAACGTTGGGCAGGCAGCATGGTTTTCTGGCAGATTGTGAGTATCTGAGCCCATCCTGAAAAGCAATACCCACATGTGGGTACGTGGGGTTAAGGCAACAGCGGAAGAAACATGACTAGAGAATATCATACAGCTGACGTAATGACGTTGTGATGCTGTGTTTGGATAAGGTGAATGATACACAGTGACATCTGTGCCATTCCTCCATAAGCGAGAGCGGCCCACACTCTGTGCGCCAGCCCTGCCCTCCCAACCTGCAGCGTCTCACCTGTCAGCGCACATGTCGGAGCCACAGTGCCCCACGTGTAAACAGAGAGGATTATAACACTCATTCTCAGGATTGTTCCGAGGAATGAGCGAGTGTGTGTGTACCAAGAGACAAACTGTTGCCTGGTCCAGGAGGTGCCCTGTATACGTGTTTGCAATTATTGGGTATACATTTCTGACCTCGTATATATATTTCACGAAAGCAACTTGGAAAACAGCCGGGGAAAGTAAAGTGCCTATGTACAAAGTGGTCTCGGAGAACTCTTGACAAGGTAGGAGATTGTCTGGTTTTAAAGAGTTATTAACAGTTTCAGAATGGATTTTTCTCCTTAACCCAAAGAAAAAGTAATTATTTCCAATGAAACATTTTGGTATACTTTTTAGCAATTACTTATTCCTATTTAGAGGTTAGGATACCAAAGAACTACTTTGATTTGGCACAAGTTTTTCAAAGACCTCTAATTTACATAATGATTGAGTTAGACAGTGGTAAATGTACTTTGACCGGTACTTCTAAAACAAGTGCAACATGTGATAGGGGTGCAGATACTTACAGGTACCAGCAGGTGTTCGCCGCCGATGGCATTAGTGCCGTGGCTCACATCCGCTGAGCCCTGAAAATGAGCCCCGCTGCTTTATTCATTGTGTCACTTCATCTTCACAGCGACCTTTTGGGTAGGTTCTAGATTATCTCCATTCTTAGGGAAGCAACTAAGATTTAAAGAGGTTAAAAGGAGAGTTAAATGATCAAATACCACACAGCCAGCAGCACTGCTGTGGTCAGGCATGGAACCGGGGCAACCTGAACACAGCAGAAGAATACCGCCGGGCCTTTCGCCTAGATCCACTCATTACCATTTGCTACATTTGTTTTACTTCTGCCTGTCACTCTCCACCTATCCCTCTCTGCGTCTGTGCCTACATGGAGACTTGGCAGCTCACCTCTACACACTTTCGCACACATCTCCCAAGAATAAGGACGCTCTCCTACACAAGGAAAACACAGGACCATGGCATCTAAGTGTGTTTTTAAAAAACAGGAATGGAGGCTGATCTTTACCTACAGCCTCCGAGGGTGATTTCTGGTGGTATGTTCCCTCTTCATCCTGTAATGACCACACCTGGAGGACTGAGCTCCACGCCTGGAACTCTCTAAATGTAAACAGTCCATTACTAACGTATAATACCAACAAACCTCATTAGTCTGTTTCCACATGTAAGTAGAAGTAAGCTTCTACTACGCTAGTTCTCCAAGAATCCAACTATTGGCTAAAAGCTCACTCAAACGCTCCAGTGCAGTGTGAGGAGCGCTGAGAGAGGATGGAGAGAGAACTGACTAAGCACCTCTGGGAGGGTCACACCGGGAGCTGAAGGGAACTCGCCTCCAGAAGCTCACTGTCTGCAAGAGAAAGAGAAAAAGGCCAGGCGGGCGCGTCCCCGTGCGAGGAGCGACCTGAAGGAGGTAATCAGTGGCGACATGCACGCATGCGATTATGTCTAGAGAGCAGATGTCGAGGCGCACCACACATGAGCCTCGGGTGCGGAAAGGCCCTGAGCAAAACACCGTGGGGGTGTGAAAAGTAAAGTGTGGTGTTCGCCTAGTGACACAGGGCCCGTGTTGTATGTAAACTAATTTTTAAACAGGCAAAACCAACTTTTGTAACCAGAACTGGCTCAGTTTGTCTCACATCACTCTGAACACACAAATTCTTCTTGTGTGGGGCCACTTTGGTGTATAGAAATAGAAAAAAATGAACTGTGACTTGTAGAAATAGAAAAGAGGATTTTTTTTTCCTAGGATGCCAGACCTGTCTGTACATGTGACTAACACACAGGTTGCACCTACTAAGTTCCAAAGGAGGCATGTCCCTGAAATTCAGTATGAAGAATAAGCGCTGTAGAGTTGAGTGCACAGAGGAGGCGTCTTAGAAAAGCTGGCTTTTAAAGGGTGGCAGACACTACAGAGTTTATAACTGCCGTCAAGCTTCTGTTTTCCAAGGGGTGGGGGCAGGGGAGAAAGGGCACTGAATATAAATTATAAATGAAAAAGAGAAAATTACCTAAATTCTCCCATGGAAGTGTGACATTGAAAATGTGAAGTCATTAGACACGTGGACA
The DNA here is from genome assembly GCA_004026765.1 of Micronycteris hirsuta. Taxonomy (NCBI): domain Eukaryota; kingdom Metazoa; phylum Chordata; class Mammalia; order Chiroptera; family Phyllostomidae; genus Micronycteris; species Micronycteris hirsuta. The sequence continues at coordinate 10,412 of PVJI01012766.1, read as the reverse complement.
ACCTTTTGTGTGACTCTAAAATATGAATGAATAGCCATGGTTTACAGCAATCGGCTGCATCTCCCCGCCCTGCCCCCCCCCCCCCAGCTCTCCCCAGCTCTCCCCTTCCTGCCCCTTGCTTTTTATCCATGTTTGATAACATTTTCCCAACGTTTCAGGCCTGAAGCTGAGCCAGTGGTGAGGTCAGGCTGCTGGGGAAGTCCTTCCGCTCCACTCCCCTCCCCCCTCACTGGTCCAGGTCGCAGAGCTGGGCTTACTCCACAGTACGACTCTGGGGGATGGGCTGGGGGTGGGGGGGCAGATATTTTTAACCCATGTTTTTCCACAGCCTTATCTGAAAAGTGAAGGAATTAATCACTGTCCACAATGAGCCTATGGGCTGATTATTTGGTTTGTAAATAAGCTGCACAAGTTGTTTCAGTAAAAACTTTCCAGTTTTAAAATTGAAAACAGCACTCCAGTCCTCTAAGGCCAATATTCTTCCTCATTTGTGCATTCACAATTAAACAGTCACTCAGTTAATGTTTCCACAGTGACCCTGTGACACCCAATTAGCTTTCTTCTCAGACAGTTCAAAACTATGTCACACTTAGTTTTATGTGTTAACATATTACTGGTGCATAAAACACTCATTTTCTGAATTTCAAAATATAGAAATGTATGTTGTATTAGAGCCATTTCATGTGCAAACCAGTCTTTTCAATAAAGAGCTCTTACTTTGGAATAGTAGATATTTTTGTTAAAGAATTCTTAAATAGAACTGTCAAGAGAAGGGTTGTTAAATTCTTGTGGAATGAAAATATGCTACAGTGAGTTTGTAATTTTTTCCCAGCAATGGCTTATCCGGGGAATTTTTCTTAAATGTAAAGTAATCTTATCATTCTCCAAGAGGTCAGGATATGGGTGATTCCTACAGAACGATCCATTTTACTTTTTCTTTAGAAGGAGGACATGGCCCCGGTTGGTTCCCATCTCAGTCGGGAGCAGGCCACCCCTTCTTAACTGTGGAACTCCTGGGAATTTGAGAAGAAACACATCACGCTGCCCCATTTTCTGACAGTGCAGTTGGCTTAACTGTAAGATTAGTTACTGCAGTATAACAGAATAACCCTATTCTATAGAAAACATGTGATTAAAAGAAAACTTTACAGAAATAGACATACTTCAGAAAACCACTCACCTGAATATTTCTTTTGGTCAGAGGCTATTGAAGCCCTTTATAAAGAATCAAATCACTGAGAAATTCAACAGTGAGGTTTTTATAGCATGTGGAGAGGCCAAAACACAGAGAACCAAATGAAAACTTAGGGTATATTGTTTCAAACACTTAATTTGTGTTTCCCTTATGGGGGGCATGGAAAGGATAATCTCTCAAGCTATTCTGGGTCTATCCTCATCTTTCCTCAAAATCACTCTCTGTCCCCATTAAAGCTTACTTACTTACTGCGTCCAGGGACCTCAGTCCTTGACCTCCACTTTCAAAGATGACTAGCTAACTACCCTGATAAACAAGTCTAAGTTGACGTGTTAATTCCAGGAGCTGCAGCGCCACCCTCTTCCTCCTTCTCCAAATAACTTACTTGTATTTCAAGAACAAGCTTACCTGACACCTTCCCTGCCACCCCAGTTCTCCCACCCAAACGAGATGGCGGTGCCGGTAAGACATTCAGACTAGGCAGAAGGGGAGGGAAGCAGTGTGACAAATGCAGAGTTTTGGAGGAGCAGGTCTTTGGGGCAGCATTTTGCAGTCACCTTAATCCTTTGACTCTAGGTCCAAAGGTAACCAAGAAATTGTCATTCCAAAGAACAACTATGACAAGTACAGGTTTATTTTTAGACACCTGCATCAGTCTTCATTGCTTACTTTCATGACCCAGTCCCAACAGCAATTTAAGAAGATCGGGAATCGAAATGGGAAGGCCAGAGACAGGTTTCCTATGCAATCATTATAGGCTAAGTTGCTTTTAGCAATCAACATTGAATTCCATTTCAATTATTGCATTTTTACCGGTACAAAAGAAGATTAAATAACATGGGGAACATATGTAAAGAAAATTACCTAAGCAATCACTTCAATTTTCAAAAGCATAATTACATTACTTTTCACCTAGAATGGGTTTGAAGCTAGAATTTGTATAACTGCATTATTATAGGATCATGTTTTTCAGTAGAAATAGGTGAATATTCACTTTGTGACAACAAATTAATCGTTTCCAATTATTTCTATGTTTCAGGGTGAATAAAATCAGGGGAGTCATGTGATGGCTTGGTTCTGACATGAAACCATGGCATACAGTCCTTTGGGTAAGCAAATAGTAACTGGTTGGTGCTGAAAATAACAAAATAATATAGAAATTCATAAAACTGTGGAAGGATATAACATGCAATTCATATATAAAAGAGATCCTTAGAGACAAAGTTAGAACTTACTCTGCTGTGACTATATTGCTGAGAACATCTTTCCTGACTAATCAGTACGATTAGAATAAAAGGATATATTGAAATCATATGCCCCCCTCTAAAAAGTCATCCTTCAGCAAAGAATTTAAGGGAAATTTCCCATATGCTGCCTGCAGTTTAGTTCTCACTGCCAAAGGAAGAGTAGACTTGCCATGTAATGAAAGGTATCTGCTATTATTATTTATCTAGGATATCATCTTGATAGATTTTTATTCAAGGTAAGAAGGCATGGTTTTGACACTTGATTACAGAGTAATGAATTCTTTCAAGTTCTACATTTACTTTGATATACCTGTCCTCAGCTATTGAAAAGAATTGTGCAACAGGAAAGCTTATATTGACAATGAGTAGTTCACATTGCGGGCTTCAAAATATTGTGGAGTCAGGGCGTTTGAAGTGTGACTTCAGAATTAGCCTAGTCAAGACCCCCACTCTATTTGGTAAAAACCCATATAAATTTCCCTTGAATTGCTATGCTATACATGGCAAATGATGCTTGTCATATGCTTATCAAATGGTTAGCAGCTGTCACTGTTGATGGCTGGGTCTAAATTGTGGGTAATTCTTCTCGACCAGCCAAGTGGCTGTAGTGATTCCAGAAGAAGCCACTTCACTTCTTATTTCCTCATGCCATTCCCCCTGCCCAATGCCTCGGCTGGTAGACAAGTCATTCTCGTCTGTGAGCACTCATTCCCACCCAACACCCAGCAGTTCTTGAGGCCTCCTTGCAAGCCCGGTCCCATGCTGAAAGTGAGCACAGCTTCCCCACTGAATGGCCGTAATAAAGGCCATTCTAGTGTCCACAAGTCTACTGAGTATACTTTCCATGCAACCATTCTGGGGTACTTCCTCTTTTACTCTCTTTATGGGGGTTAATGTTTGTCCTCTATCATCATGTCTTCGATGAGATGTAAGATTGTGCAGTATATGCAGACAAACTGCTCATTTCTCTGCAGCTCTGGGACTTCACCATGCCTGAGCAGTCTAGGTTAACACTGTATCGCATTTTTTGTTGGGGCATTGAGAACAAAAGGGGACCCGTATGATGCTTTTTACTTCAGCAAACCTTTCATCTGAACCAATAAAAAAAATAAAAGCTTTCGAATTTTTAACATAGTACAGCACATTGTGGAAACACTTGTCCCTCTTCTGAGCACTCCGATCACATGGAGAGTAACCAAAGATCAAAGAGAAAAACCTGATTACCACACTAAATGTATTTCTTTCATTACGTGTGCTCAGATGTCACCTCAAAGGAGAAAAATGTATGGGTAGAATATGCAAGCAATTCACTTTACATATAAATCAGACACATCTCTTTAAGAGGAGACTGAATTATATTGGTTCTAGAGAAACTAATATAAGGATATTAACGGATATTTATTGAATATTTATATTGACCAAAGTACTGTGTGGAGGGGGGAAAATAGTCCTTATTTTTACTTTCTTTACTGACTGAAAATCAGTAAGAGCTAAAATCCTGAATTGACATCATTTAATTCAAAGCCCTCCATCATTAAACTAATTCATCTCAGAAAACAGAATTTAAAAAAAAAAAAATTACTATCGGTAAGAATATATTTCCTTGGTCTGGGAATTTCCAAACCACGGTATTCTGCCCTGTCAAAAATTTTATTCATTGGGGAATTTTTAACTTTATACATTTCTTTTGAACTTAATCATAATTTCACATCTAGCTGGTTTCATGATTAAATGAAGGAGGTGATTCCCCTCTTGCACTGAAAGAGACCACAGACTTGAACAGTACTTTTAACTTCTAGGTTCTGCTAGAGGAACACCGAAACCAGAAGCTGTGGGAGAAACGTCATTTATCTGAGAGTAAAATCATACTTTAACAGGAAGTAGCAAATTCATCTTTTTCTTAGTTTGAATCCACTCTTTGCTGAAGACGAGTGTTTTGAGACACAGCACTCTTTAAGTCATACTTCCTTTACGTAGCTCAAAACCAAAGCCACGGGCAGTGCTTTCCCCAGAGCGAGCTCTCAACAGCAGGTGGGGGTGTTTCAGGACGCGGGCGCTTCTTGTAGGCCAGGCCCTTCATCGCGCGCTTTCTGTCTCCTAATAAAATAATGAAGGTGAAACCTCAACCAGTTAATTCAGTTTTTTCATAAATCCTAATACTATTTTGGCCTTTCACTTAATTGTCTAGTTCCCAGGAGAGATATAAATCAGAAAAGATAGATATAAATCAGAACTCAAGATTCACTTCCCTCCCCTTTGCATTTTAGCATTCAGGGACTTTGAAGAGTGGTTTCATTTTATTTTAAGATGATATACATGCGTACATAAGAACTACAGAATAGAATTTTTAAAATATGTTTAAAGTCTTCAAATATGCTGAAAGGTAAAAAAAAAATCCTTTCATTGTCAATTGCTCTACCCTTTTGAAGAAACTACTTACTAGGATTTAATCATCTCTTTCCTTTACAAAGAGGTGTTTGCTTTCCGATGTATATCTATCCAGCTTCTTAACTCCCGGTACGTTCACAACCCTCTCTCTCTCTCTTGCAGGCGGCGCACACCAGGGAGGGGAAACCTGGGGTCTGAATTCTCTGTGCCGCCTCCTCTGGATGCCGGAGCTCGCTGTAGGCTGTACGCTGTTAATGCTAATCGTGATAGGGGTTGTACCTCCGACTGACTCCTACATGTTAGCATTAACGGGGTGCAGTGCCTGTCACTAGCGTCCGCACGGAACGGACCGGCGCTGTGCGAGGACGGCAAAGGAGCACGAGTCGCCCTGTCGGATAAACTTAGACTTCGGGCTTCACTTTAATGTGTTACCCATCATCTGGTTCCTGGGCCATTCCACCTTAAATCAAGTTGCAAGAGTTGGATCATTTAACAGATTTATCGGCAGTGTTCTGAATGTGAACCTTTTTACTTTCATCTTCAAGCACACATCTTTGTTTTTACCTTTAAAGGAAAATGTGTTCTTGTCATTTTTAATTCTAAGTTACGGTGCGTTCATTGTAACTGTTAATAAGCACTCTTAAGGCTTCAACTGGAAGACATATGAACTAAAGACATTCTGAAATAAATTTCTAGAATATCTTTGTTGTTAGAAATTAGGACTGCTGTCCTCCAGTAATATGATGGATTGTCTAGAAACATTTTCTTAAAAGATTTAGAAATTGGTATTTCCATGTAACAATTTCTGTTTAGATAAGTTCAATTTAAAATTAATACTTTCATACAAACTGCAAGCTATAAAAATAGTCACAGGGATATACAGTACAGTATAGAGAATACAATCAATAATGTTATAACAACTACATAAGGTGCTAGATGGGTACTAGACTTATTGCGGTGATCAGTTTATAATGTATATAAACATCTGATCACTATGTTGTATACTTGAAACTAATATAATAGTGTATGTCAACTATAATTAAAAATAAATTTTAAAAAATATTTTTATTTGAGCCCTGGCTGGTGTAGCTCAGTGGATTGAGCGCAGGCTGGGAACCAAAGGGTCCTGGTTCGATTCCCAGTCAGGGCACATGCCTGGGTTGCAGGCCAGGTCCCCAGTGAGGGCCATGTGAGAGGCAACCATACATTGCTGTTTCTCTCCCTCTCTGTCTCCCTTCTTCCCCTCTCTCTAATAATAAATAAATAAAATCTTTAAAAAAAAATTTTTATTGAATCTTAGGAAATTGAAAGGATATTATACTGAATTTGTGTGTGTTTTTTTAAATGAAGTATTTTTAACAACCGGCATGGTAAATGATGTCTGAGAACTAACTCCTTGTCTTTTTCCTACAAAATACAAAGACCTAGTTGAAAAATCTCATATTTGAAATGAAGTCGCAAACCTAGGTTCAATGGCTGAGCCATACAATAATGCCATCAGGTCAGAGAACCCACTTTTCTTCTCTAAGCTTGCGTCTTCATCCACAGAATGGGGCTAGTCCTTTACAAGGTTGGTGTGATTGGTGTGATGTTCACATAAGAGAGAGAACTATTTTGTAAAATATAAAGTGTCACAATAACGTCATAGTAAAAATAACCCAAGAACCAGCCTTCCCACTTTGTTAGAGAAAAGTGAATGATTTGACAGAATTTTCAAGGTTTGGATCTCCACGCAATGTTTCTCCATAATTAACTATATCACTTACAAATAAACAGCCAACTGTAATTGTTAGCATATTCAATGTATTAGCAACTCTTTTCAACATTTTGTCAAACAGTCGTGCACTATGACCAAATAAATCTCGAGTCTTTAGTTATTAAAAATCATTTTTGTGGCCTTTTGCAAGGTAAAATCTGTAATTTCAGAAGTTATACACACACAAAGACAACAGGAAGAAATTATGCAAATCCCCAGGGGAACATTCCTGACCCCCTAAGACATATTCTCACGGAGGGGACCCCCTGGCTTAGACCAGTTTCTGTTCAAGTGGTTTGTCCTTCTTAACCCTTGGAATGACCACTTGGCCCCATGGAGCCCCCACGTAGGGGTATCACATTCAAGGCTGCTGCTTCTGACTATTCATTTTATCTGCACTGTTTATCTACAAGGGGTCCTTGCTTCGAGTCCCAGTTCTTCAGACCCCTGCTTGCTGAGTCAAGCCACAAAGTCCCAGGATGCTGGGCCTGGAGTAAGACTAACGCGGCATTGCCTTTATTCTGTTAAAATGGAAAGCTATGACCATCAGAAAGCCATGAGTAAGAGCGAGTGTGCTGTGCAATGCCTTATTTGAAGAGCACTAGACTGAAACACTACATGCAACTTCAGTGAGTCCATCTCTCAGCCTCAGTGTGCTCATCAGTAAGATGATGAGTGTGTTTCGCACGGGCGGTAGACTGAAATGGAACAGGGCGTGGAAGGAGCACAATAGCTGTAATAGCTATGTATGGTGCCGGGGGGACTAGAATTATCAGAGGGATCACTTCCTAAGTTACATAACTGTCTAACCACTATGGTCTATACCTGAAACTAATACAAAATAATACTGAACGTCAACTGTAACTGAAAAATAAAATTAAGAAGAGCACAATATCTATTATGCATTAAGTGTTAAATAAACACTAGCTTTAAAACTCTGTTCACTGTAACCGTTTCAATCACAGAAATCAAGTATCTGCCATAGCAGATCTCCCCAAGGAAACATTAGCTCCCATCTCTCCCTAATCCATGACGTCATCCCAGGGAACCTAGAAATGCCAGTGACACTGGGTTTTCACTGATGCCCAGCATGCCTAGGCTTCTAGCTCCTGATCTCCTGGCATTTGATGGAGTCCTCCTGAGCAGTATAATCAGCCATTCCAAAAATTCTTGGAGACTGGGTGTGTTTCGGGGTTGGAGGAAGGGTTAAGTAGCAACGAATTGTGTGAATTTGTCTGCGTGTGTGTACTTTCCAGTGACAATTAAGGGTGGCTGAAGAAAACACAGGTTCTGTGGAAGATGGGGAAGGCAGAAAGAACCCAGTTTTGTACACAGACTACTGGACTGAATGAGGCACTCACGGGTGCAGAACACGGTTTCTTTAGTAAGAATCGAAGAATGTCAAGGGGGTTGTCTAGGGTACGACGCACTTCCCCCCAACCTGCTGAATTAGAGAACCGGGCCTTTCCTTCTCACCATGAGCACTTCGAAAACCCAGCAGCTAAAAAAAAAAAAAAATAGAAGAATAAGGAAGAAAACAGGGAAGTCAGGGGATTGAAGAATATATAGAAAACGTGGTATATTAGAATCTTTCTGAAAACAGAAGATGACCAGTACCTCAAAGAAGGTGGGAAAACTTGAAAAGGGCACTTGAAGAAAAGAAAAAGTCCATAAATGGGAATGGAATACTTAAAAGTTAAATACTATTAGGAATACTATTAAGTTAAGTAAAAGTTTTATTATGTGTAAATAAAAGTTACACATTAGAGTTCAGCTCTCTACTTTTGATTTCAGATTCCCTTATAACAAATAAGGATAAGGAAATAATGTCCACATAAAGGGGATTTTATTTCCTGTTACTATTGTTTTAATATATCTGAGAGTTCCAATATTAGTCTTTACCTGGCTAACACATATTCCTAACCACCTCAATAATAGATTTTTTGAGGTAGATTTCTCAATTATAGGCCCAATGACAGCTTCTCTATCTTCTATCACCCTTCCTTGCAGTGCCCAGTAATTTCCCAGTTCACTAGCACTTAACACACTGCGGCATCATTTCTCTTGCTGTGTGAATGCCTGTACTAGAGGAAGTGATACCCTTGAGGACTGATCCACCATCTCGCACATTCTTATCCCAAATGTTTACTGACTCAATACAATGTTATTATTTCAAGTTCAACTGTAAAAACAGAAAAGAGTTTAAATCCAATGAACATTTCGTTTTCCAGGGGTGTCAAATCCATTTTCACCAGGGGCCACATCAGCCTCGCGGTTGCCTTCCAAGGGCCAAATGTAATTTTAGGACTGTGTAAATGTAACTGCTCCTTAACGGTTAAGCGAGAGCTCGGTGCTGCCGCCAGGTGGAAATAAGGTGCCAGGCTGGATAAAACGAGGTGGAGGGCAGGATTCGGCCTGTGGGCCTTGTGTTTGCCACCTGTGCTTTATACCAATAGGCTCAAAGAGGTGATGATTTCTGCTAAATAAAAGTTCATTATAGCAAATCAATACTGAAAAGTTCTACATATAACTGAAGAGCTAGGGCAGTGATTCTCACCTTGGAGACTGGCCAGGGTGCAGATTCCAGGCTCCCACTCCGTAGTGAGTCCGACTCTGTAATGGAGCTCAGAGACTACCTTTTACCAGGCTAACCAGGTGATCCAGATGCAAGTGGTGCATAAACCAACTCTGAGAAGCAGGTTTACACCCAGTACTACTGCTGATATGGCAAGTAGGAATGGTGCTCAGCAGAACCATACAAATTTAATGTCGGTTTACACACCATTCACTGGATAATGAGAGGTTCTGTGACAAGCACTAAGTGATGAGATGCCCTGTCATTGACCTCTTTGGGGGATGGCAGCAGTTAAATTTCAGGTCCCATTATCCCTCCCCACCAAAAACATCCTACTCATCTTAATAAAATCCACCCGACTTGAAAGTCCTCCACCAAAACTAACCGCCCTGCACTCCACCACCAGCTGCAACCACTCAATGGCCATGTACTATCGAGATCCAAACTACTCCTGCTTAGAGCAGTAGTTAGGGAAGGTCAATGAGAAGGGTCTGGGTGCAGGTCCTACCCCGGAAAGAACCCATCAGTTAATAAAATAGTCACAAAATATCACTGCCAACTATTTCACCCCCCCACTCTCGTGCTGCCAAAGCTTTACCAATCATTAAACCCAGTCTCCACTTGGGAGAATCCTACCCCTGCCCGAATGCTGTCAGCTCAGCCATTTCTAACCCCTTAGGCCATGCCAAGCACACAGAAGATAAACTCTGCAAAGGATCGCACCCAGAAATGATCTTTCTCCTCTGTTCTCCCGAAGTACAGTGTGTTGCTCCCCTATCAAAGCGCTTCACATGTTGCCCCACATTTTAATTTTGTATGTGTTGTCCTCTCTTCTAGATCATGAGCTTCTGTGAGAAAGAAGCATCATTTTAAACTCTTCTGTTTTACTCAGCTCAGGGCCTTGCTCTCAGTTGCTTAAGTGGAATGGGAAAATGTATCCAAGTCTCCACTGACTTTGGAACCACAGCTTGTTCTGATGCTGAAGACTATCTGTACCTGGCATATGAGTATATCCCAACTTCAGGGATTGTTTTTCCAAGTTGACTTGTATGGACTCATTACAGACAACTCAAGCAATGCTTTGGCTTTTCCTAAATTCTGCAAATCAAGAAAACAGTTTCCATATTCACTTTAAGAAATTTTGTAATTAAAAATATATAAATAGGAAGCCCTGGCCACGTAGTTCAGTTGACTGGAAATTCATCCCAATATAACAAGGCTGCAGGTTCAATCCCTGGTCAGGGTACATAC
>PVJI01012765.1:0-50357 GCA_004026765.1 Micronycteris hirsuta | reverse complement strand
GGACCAAACTGGAATTACAACGAAAATATAGAGCAACCAACCTGAAAAACCAACTGAAGACTAGCTGAAGAGAAGTCTTATAACCAGGGATCTACAGAAGAAGCCACATCAGGACAGGTGGGACAGGCAGAGATGAGAAAAGGGCTGGCCCCACTCCCATGGGTGGCAGCTGAGATTCAGGAGGGATGTTTCAGCTGCAAAGGTTCCCCCTGAGAAGCATGGGGTCTCAGCTCCAAGCTGGGCTTCCCAAGCCAGAGCACTGGAACTGGGGAAAGGTGCCCACATAATACCTGACTTTGAAAATAAGCAGGGATTCTGTCTGACAGCAGTGTGCTAGAGATACAAGTACCTTTTTAAAGGGCCAACACACAAAATCTCATTCACAGCCACTGACCCTAGGCTCTGTCAGAGGAGGGTGGAGTAGAGTAGAGTTGCTTGAGGAGAGATGGAAGTTTATGGCTCAGGGGAGAAAGCTACAGAGATAGCTGCCAGGATCACTGTCCTGAGCCCTCTCACCACAGACACCATCTTTCTTGGGTGGAGCACTCCCCTCCATGCAGCATCAGCCTGGGGAAATGCAATAGCCTCATTCTCTGGGCTCCTGAATCTACCCAGGAGTCAGCTGCCTGGGCCAGGGTGTGGAGGTCTGAACAGACTCAGGGGGTGTCAGTGACTGAATTGTGTGGCTTTGGGATGGGGCCATTCCCACTTTCCTGTGAACTTGACTTGCAATGCATCCCCTGCACAGGAGATCCACTGGTCCCACCCTCCCAAGTCCTGGTGTCTCCACCCTGCTGAGGTCTGGGCAGAATCTGGGACAGGCTGAGTTGTGTGGCTCTGGGGTAAAGGCCATGACCCTCAACCTCTCCAAAGCCTGAATAACATTTCCATCTTGTGGGAGATCTACTAGCCCTATCCTCTCGACTCTACCCAGCTGAGCTTAGGCAGACTCTGGACAGCCTGAGTTGTGTGGGTCTAGTACAGGGGCCATTTTTTTTCCTCACACGCCCAACCTGTGTAGAGACCTCCCATCACAGGGCTGAATCTTGGTCTGTTTGGGCCAGATAAACTCTACTGGCCTCACCCTGATGACTTCCTAGACCCGGCCCCACCACAACGGTATTTAAGCACCCAGCAGGTGGCAGCTAGACTTGGTGTACCCTGGGACATTTGCTGAGTGCACTCAGACCCAGCACTGGCACCAAACTTGAACCTGTTTCAGTCTGGCGAACACCTCTCGGCCCTCTCTGGTGACTCACTGAGAACCTGCCTTAGACAACTCGACTACAGCCAGTGACTAAGTGTGACAGGCAGCTGGTAGGCAGAGGTGGATCTTAGGGTGCATTGGGACTTTTGCTCACCTGCTTCTGGACCGTGTGCTGGTAAAAATGCCCTTGGTGTGTGGTTTGGTCCTGCCTGCACATATTGAAACCTAACAGAAACAGCAACAACTGCAGATTGTTTTGTAGCATCAAAGGTTGCCCAGGGCCAGTAACAGGCAGTTTCTGACATTGGACTGCTCCAGAGTCCATCCCAAGAGCTTGCAGAACCAACACACACCACACACAGTGGCAGGCTTCAGACAATATCAGAGCAGGATCCAGTTAGCTTCACAAGAGACGTATCTAAAGAGGGATCTCAGCAGGCACAGGACCCTGCAGAGGCGAATTCTGCTTCGTGTGGTCAGCACCTGAACTGCAGCTTGTACACTGTGGTTGGGGTTGATCCTCACAGCCAGCATGAGAGTCAACTCACCCATGAATGGGCCAATAGCATCAAAACTCAATTCCAACAGGAGGGCCCACATAACCCACACAAGGGGTATTCCTGGAAAACCCAGCCAAGGTGATCAAGGAGACTGGGCCACTGGGTCTCTCAGAACACCTACAAATAAGTCTATCCCATGAAGACTGGGAGTCATAGCAGATCTACCTGACATATAGAAACAGACACAAAGAGGCAGGCAAAATGGGGAGACAAAGAAACATGCCTCAAATGAAAAGATAAATCTTCAGAAAAAAGAGCTTAATTAAATGGAGTCAAACTATATATCAGATATGGAATTCAAAACAATGGCTGAAGGGATGCTCAAGGAACTTAGTGAGAATTATAACAGCATGAAAAAGGACATAGAAACCGTAAAAGGGGACCAATCAGAAATGAAGAATACAATTTTCGAAATGACTACACTAGAAGGAACAAACTAGGTTGGATGAAGCAGAGGATCGAATCAGTGATTTGGAAGACAAGGTAGCAGAAAATATCTAATCAGAGCAGCAAAAAGAAAAAGGAATTAAAAAAATATGGATATTGTAAGGGACCTTTGGGACAACATGAAGAGTAATGGGATCTGCATCATAGGGATATGAGAAGGACAAGAGAGAGAGCAAGGGATCAAGAATCTATTTGAAGAAATAATGACTGAACATTTCCCTAACCTGGTGAAGGAAAAAGACACATGTAAGTTCAGAAAGTGCAGAGAGTCCCAAATAAGATGAACCCTAAGAGGCCCACACCAAGACACAACATAATTAAAATGGCAAAGGTTAAAGACAGAGAATCTTAAAAGCAGCAAGAGAAAGGCAGTTAGTCACCTACACGAGAGCTCCCATAAGACTGTCAGCTGATTTCTCAACAGAAACACTTCAGGCCAGAAGGGATTGGCATGAAATATTCAAATTGATAAAAAGCAAGGACCTACAACCAAAGCTACATTACCCAGCAAGGCTATTATTTGAAGTTGAAGGTGAAATAAATAGCTTCCCAGATAAGAGAAAACCAAAGGAGTTTGTTACCACCAAACCAGTATTATAAGAAATGTTAAATAAAGATCTCCTTCAGGAGGAAGAAGGGGAAGAAGGAGGAGGAGAGGGAGGAGAAGGAGAAGAAGAAGAAGAAGAAAAGAGGAACAAAATTAAAACAATAAAGTGACAATAAATACATACCTGTCCATAGTCACTTTAAATGTAGATGGCTTAAATGCTCCAATCAAAAGACAAGGTAGCTGAATGGGTAAGATAACAAAATCCACATGTATTCTGGCTACAAGAGACCTACCTCAGAACACAAGATACACAGACTAAAAGTGAAGAAATGGTAAAAGACACTTCATGCATATGGAAATGGAAAAAAAAAACTAGCAATTTTTATGTCTAACAAAATAGACTTTAAAATCAGAGTTATAGTAAGATACCACATAATGATAGATAGAGAAAACCAACAAGAGGATGTAATCCTTGTAAACATTTCTGCTCCCCACATATGAGCACCTAAATATTTATGTGAAGGAAATCTTGATGGACGTAAAGGAGAAATTGAACGTAATATAGACAGAGTGGGGGATTTTAACACCCAATTGACATCAGTGGCTTGATCTTCCAGACAGAAAATCAACAGAGACAGTGGCCTTAAATGACACACTAAATCAGATGGATTTAATTGCTATCTTCAGAGTATTTCACCCCAAATACACATTTGTTTCAAGTACACATAGAACATTTCTAGGATAGACTATATGATAGGATGCAAAACAAGGTTCAGTATATTTAAGATTGATATGTCATGCCTCTTTCCTAACCATAATGGCATAAGAGTAGAAACCAATCACAAGGAAAAAAACCCTGAAAAACACAAAAAAGACTTGGAGGCTAAATAACATGTTAATAAACAATGAGTGGGTTAATAATAAGAGATCAAGGAAGAAGTCAAACAATATCTTGAAACAAATGAAAATGAGAACACAGCAACACAAAATCTATGGGATATAACAAAAGCAATCCTAAGGAGAAAATTCGTAGCATTACAGGCCTACCTCAGTAAAACAAGAAAAAACTCAAATAAACAACAACAAATCCCAAAGTAAGTAGAAGAAAGGAAATAATAAAGATCAGAGCAGAAATAAGCAAGAGTCTAAAAAAATACAAAAGATCAGTGAAACTAAAATGTGGTTCTTTGAAAAGATAAACAAGATTGACAAACATGTAACCATCCTCATCAAGCATAAAAAGAAAAGATACAAAGAAATCAGAAAAGAGGAAAAGTAATAACCAGTAGCACAGAAATTTCTAAGAAAATACTACGAACAACTATATACCAACAAATTGGACAATTCAGGTGAAATGGATGAATTCCTAGAAACATACAATCTTCCAAAACTGAATCAAGAAGAATCAGAAAATCTGAATAGGTAGTTACAGTTAATTGAAGCAGTAATCAAAAAACTCACAACAAAGAAAAATCTGGGACTAGATGGCTTCATGGGAGAATTTTACTAAGCTTTCAGTGAAGAACAAATACAAGCCCTGACTGGTGTGGCTTGCTTGGTTGGAGTATCATCCCATACACTGAAGGTCGTGGGTTCAATTCCTGGTCAGGGCACATACCTAGGTTGTAGGTTTGATCCGGGTCAGGGCATGTGTCTGAGGCAACTAATCGAGCCCATCAGTGTTTCTCTCTGTCTGTCTGTCTGTCTGTCTCTCTTTCCCCCTCCCTTCCTCTATCTCTAAGGGCAATGAACAGAATGTCATAATGTGAGGATTAAAAAAAGAAAGGAGAACAAGCAACTATCCTTCTCTAATTACTCCAGAAAATTCAAGAGGAGGGAACACTCCCAAGCTCATCTGTTGAGGCCAGCATTATTCTAATTTTAAAACTACATACAGAGTCTTCAGAGAAAGAAAAATTACAAGCCAATATATATGATGAATGTAGATGCTAAAATCCCTAACTATTACCAAGCTGGATTCAATAATACGTTAAAAAGATCATACACTATGATCAAGTGGGATTTATCTCAGAGATGCAAGCTTGGTACAATATTTGCAAATTAAGGAATGTGATACACCATGTAAACAAAATGAAAGATAAAAACCACATGATCATATCAATAGATGCAGAAAAAAGCATTTGATAAAATCCAGCACCCATTACTGTAAAAAATCTCAGGAAAGTGGCAATAGAGGGAGCATACCTTAACATAATAAAGGCCATATATGATAATCCCACAGCGAATATCAGTCAGTAGGCAAAAACCAAAAGCGTTTCCTTAAGAATCAAGAACAAGACAGGATGTCCACTTTCACCACTCTTACTCAGCATAGCACTGGAAGTCCTAGCCACAGCAGTCAGACAAGAAGAGGAAATAAAAGGCATCCAGATTGGAAAGGAAGAAGTAAAACTGTCATTATTTGCAGATAACATGCTACTGTATATGGAGAACCCTAAAGATTCAGCAAAAAAAAAACAAACCCTACTAGAAATGATAATTTAGTAAAGTAGCAGGATACAAAATAAATATCAGAAATCAGCTGCATTTTTATATGCCAATAATGAACTATCTGAAGAAACTAAGAAAACAATCCCATTTGCAGTTGCATCAAGAAAAGCAAAATACCTAGAAATAAATTTAACCAAGGATATAATAGACCTGTATTTCTAAGACGCTGAAGAAAGAAATTGAAGAAGATACAAATAAGAGGAAGCACATACCAAAGTCATGCATTGGAAGAATTGATGTCATTAAAATGTACTACCCAAAGCAACCTATAGATTCAACACAGTTCCTATGAAGATACCAATGTTGTATTTCAGAGAACTAAAACAAATATTCCAAAATTTATATGGAACCACAGAAGACCCAGAATAACCACAGTGGTCGTGAGAAAAAAGAGCAAAGTTGGAGGAATCATACTACCTGATGTCAGACTATACTACAAGGCCATTGTAATTAAAACAACATGTACTGGAACTGAATAAAGACCCCTAAAATAAACCCATACCGATATGATCAATTGATCTGTGACAAATAGGCAAGATTATACAATGGGGTAAAACCAATCTATTCAATAAATGACATTGGTGCAGAAAAGTGAAATTAGACCACCTTCTTATTCCATACACAAGAATAAACTCAAAATAAATTAAAGACTTTAATGTTAGACTCAAAACCATAATAATCCTAGAAGAAAATGTAGGCAGAAAATCTAGGACAGTTCTTACTACAGTGTATTTTCTGATACATTTACTTGGACAAGGGAAACAAAAGAAAAATAAACAAATGGGACTACATCAAACTAAAAAGTTTTAGCACAGCCAAGGAACCCAACAAAATGAAAAAAAACCTGGATGGGGTAACATATTTGCTAATGATACATCTGATAAGGGGTTAATGTCCAAAATTTATAAAGACCTTATAAAACAAAACACCAAAATAAAAATGCAATTAGAAATGGTCAGAGGGCCTGAATAGATACTTCTCCAAAGTGCACACAGATGGCCAATAGACATATGAAAAGATACTCAACATCACCAATCATCAGAGAAATGCAAATTAAAACCACACACCTGTTAGAACAGCTATCATCAATAAATCAACAAACAACAAGTGCTGGTAAGGATGTGGAGAAAGGGGAACCCTAGTGCATTGTTGGTGAGAATGCAGACTGGTGTAGCCACCATGGAAAGCAGTATGGAGATAACCTCAAAAATTAAAAATGGCACTGCCTTATGACCCGGTGATTTCACTTCTGGGAATATACCTAAAGAAATCTGAAATACTAATTTGAAAGACTTTATGCATCTCTATGTTCATTGCAGCAGTATTTAGAATAGCCAGGAATAGTCAAGTGTTCATCAGTAGATGAGTGGATAAAAAAGCTGTGGCAAATTTACAAAATGGAATACCACTCAGCCCTAAAAAAGATAAAAATCTTAACCCTTTGCGACAGCATGGATGGACCTGGAGAACACTGTGCTAAGTGAAACAAGCCAGTCAGAGAAAGACAAGTGCCATATAATTTCACTCATATGTGAAATCTAATGAATAAAATAAACTGATGAACAAAGTAGAAACAGAGGCATAGACACATGGAACAGACTGACAGCTGTCAGAGGGGAGGGGTGTTGGAGGAATCAGTGAAAATGTTGAACAGATTAAACAAGAACCCCCAAATCTTGTAGAAACAGTTAACAGTATGGTGATTACCAGAGAGAAAGTGGGATTGGCAGAGGTAGGAGACGGTAAAGGGAGGTAAATGGTGATGGAAGGAGAATTGATTTTGGGTGTTTAACACAATACAGTGTAGAGATGAATTGTAGAATTGTGCACCTGAACCTATGTAATTTTATTAACCAATATTACCCTTAGAAATTCAATAGAAAAGTAAAATGACAACTGTTACATGCTTCAAAGGACAGGGTCATGGAGAGAGGGCTTGGCCCCGAGGTCAGGGAGGGCTTCCCTGGAGAGATGAGAACGGACTGAAATCCCAGACAAGGGCCAGAGTCACAATGTCAGAAAGGCCAGAGGAGGAGCAAACGCAAGAGCAAGGAGAGAGTGAGACACCTCTGACAACGTGGCAGGTACAAAGTAGGAATGTGCGGCCTCGTGGGAGAACAGGCCAGAGGGGTAATGGAGGCAGAGTCTTTACATGGCCTTGTTGACCATGTAAGAAATTTGATCTTTACAAAAACCATTGAAGAGAACAAAAAAATTGTGGGAAAGGTACACAACAAAATTGACCATTCAGACTAATTTAAGGGTGCGGCTCAGTGGCGCTGTGCGCACTGGCAATGCTGTGCAGCTGCCCCACCCACCACAGCTCTTGGAGCTTTCCGTGTTCGCACACTGACCCGGTGGCGGTGTGAACACCAATACTAGCTGCATTTCTCAGGACTGACCGTGTGCCAGGCCATGTGCTGAGAGGCTGCATTCGGTCTCTCTCGGAACCTCACCAGTGATTCCTGAGGCAGCTGCTGTCAGGGTTGTCGCAATCACTATTGTTATTGGGAAACAACGGTAATTGCTGTTAAATATTATTTCCTATTAGACATTATTTAATGTTATTTATTACTGTAATTGCATGTACGGGGTATATAGTATTGTGTATAATATGCTATATAATGAAATTAAACAGCATATAATGTAATTATATAACACTAAATAGAACGTCTTATCAAATATTATTAATCACTATTATTAAATATTATCCTTGAGAAATCAGCGGAAGTGGTTCCTTTCCCTTTGGCTGTTGTTGTGTTGGTTTTCCTTGTGGCATAAAGCTGCCGGTGAAGAAGATGCAAGCCCATAGGGTATAATTTCCCCTGGCCCCATCTCTGGTCCTCAGAGTGATAGTTGAAAATGGTAACTGTCTTCTCTTTCACCTTGAAAGCCCTTATCAGAATGTGACGGAGTTTGATGGGCAGGATGCGTGTGGATCCAACAGCTGGACAGTCGTGGACATTGACCCGCCTGTGCGGTCCAATGACCCTAAGTCCCAGAGCCACCCTGGGTGGCTCATGCGGGGTCTCAAGCCCTGGACTCAGTATGCCATCTTTGTGAAGACCTTGGTCACCTTCTCTGATGAGCGCCGCACATACGGGGCCAAGAGTGACATCATCTACGTGCAGACAGATGCCACCAGTGAGTATGCTGTGTGACTTGGGATTTGTGCAGGAAGCAGATGTGTAGCCTTTAACATGCCGACGTGGCGGCACTTTCTGTGTGAGGCTGCGGCTTCTGGAAGAGGTGGTGCTGCGGATCACCATTTCAGAGGATAGGGCAGTAGCAACTAGCTGCCGGAGGGGTATGTATATATATATTTCTTCTTCCATTGTGGAAAATTTTCAAATACTCACAAAAGTAGAAAGAAAAATAAACCCCATGAACCATCTCTCAACTTCAACAATGATCAACATTTTGCCATCTTCCCCATCCCCCATCCCCATCCTCATCCCTGCACCCCCTTTCTCCATTTCTGTTTTTTTTGGTGTTGGATTGTTGCTGAACAATTCAGTTGTATCTGTACTTCTCCTGTAGTGGTGGTTCTCAGCTGGGGGCGATTCTGCTCCTAGGGGACCTTTCATGAGGTCTGGGGACAGTTTTGGTTGTGACTGTGCATGGAGCCAGGGGGCCTCGGGCATCCACGGCGCCCTGGACGGCCTGCACGCCCGCCGTGCTGTGGGTGAGAAACCCTGTCTGACAGGGTAGAGCTCAAACTCCATGAATCAGTCTCAGCTTTTTCAGCGAGTGCCCTCTCATCCTGTGCCCTCCAGCAATACTAAAGGACTTACATTTTCTGGAAACTTCCAGCTCTGAGGCATTTGGACACACTGTGTCCTGTGTGTCATCCCTCACAACTCACTCAGCCACCTCCGTCCTCGAGGAAAGGTTTTGTGCAGCCAGGTGAATGGCATCCAGCAGCCAAAACTTGCCCTGTGACTGGGTTCAGTTTGGAATGTTAACCAGAAAATACAAGTTCGTCTCTTCCCACATCCTTCCTCTCCCCAGAGTCTTTTCAGTGCCCCAGACAGAGAGCCTGGCCGGTGTTGGAGCTGGGTGAATGGATGGACAGACAGATGCCCACATGATCTGTGTGGTCTGTGGCAGAGATGGACTGTGATTCTGTGCCTGCAGTCCATCCAGTACTAGTCCAGTACTAGCCCAGCACTAGTCCATGGGCTAGTGCTCTGCATGCCTCAAGTTTTCTCAGATGCTGCATATCACTGCAGCGAACACCTTTAGATTTCTCCGACCTGTGTGTCCCCTCCCACCTGCCCTACAACTTGCTCCCTCCTCAGAGGAGACCTGTTTTCTTTTACCTCTCTAGATCCTTCTGTGCCCCTGGATCCCATCTCGGTTTCTAACTCCTCATCCCAGATCATCCTGAAGTGGAAGCCTCCCTCTGACCCCAACGGCAACATCACGCACTACCTGGTTTTCTGGGAGAGGCAGGCAGAAGACAGTGAGCTGTATGAGTTGGATTATTGCCTCAAAGGTGAGTGCGGGCAGATGTGTGGGAGCGGCAGATGTTCTACTTCCAGGGAAACGTCTCTCCTCTCCTGTTTCCCCACGCGTGCTCAAGAGCAGACTTGCATATACTCTGTTCCATCTCACACAGAAATGCACATGCATGTTTCTAAACATGACAACGTGAGTGTACACTCTGAGGTCTCATGTGGAAACCAGGTATTTCCTATGTCTTGGCATCATTTCTGTCTGGAATTCTCTCCTTCCCCCCACCCCTCCCCCTCATCCTCCCCCACCCTGTCTAATGGGGATGTTGCTGTGTTCACTCACAGGAGACTTCCTTGCTGGACTAGAAATAACTGAGCATGCTGAGGGGTGCTTGAAAGAGTCAGGGAAGGACTTCAGCCCTCAATGTAGACCTTCAAGTTTTAAAGATCCTAGACAGCAAGAAGTGATCATCTATTTCCTCCTGTGCTTTCTATTAGAAATTTATACTGATGGTGATTTTCTTCAGTCTTTCATCTTACTTACTTAATGGGTTTCCATCTTTCTACAGAAAAAATGAAAAAATATTTGAAGCCTCAGACTAGTTTGTATAAATTAGTTTAAGATTATTTTTAAAATGGCCATGGCTGGTGTGACTCAGTGGTTGAGTGCTGGCCTGCAAATCAGAGGGTCGCTGGTTCGATTCCTGGTCTAAGGCACATGCCTGGGTTGCGGGCCAGGTCCCCAGTAGGGAGTACTTGAGAGGCAACCACACATTGATGTTTCTCTCCCTCTCTTTTTCCCTCCCTTCCCCTCTCTAAAAAATAAATAAATAAAATCTTTTAAAAAGAGGTTATTTTTAAAATGGATTTTAAAAGACTCCATCAAACTGGAGAAATGGGTCATTTTTTTTCTTTAGTTTTTTATTGTATTCATTTTTCTATAGATTTTTTTTTTTTTTTTGAGTTAGTGATCTTTAGCCTTTGACCTTGGGGCTGCTGGAGAGGCATGGCTGAGTCCAGGAGCTCTCGGTTGTCTCTGGGCTGGACCTCTGACTTGCTGTAGGGCTCTGGGTAAGTCACCGAGCTTGTCACCAGCTGCCTCCTTTTTGGGAGAAGGGGCAGAAGGCCTGGTGATCTCTGGTAGCTGTCCCAGCTATAGGATAATGGGCTATGTGTATGCCTGAGACCTCATTCCCTGCCTTAGCTGAGGGTTGCAGGTGTGATTTATTTCTGCAGACACTTTATATAATTTGATATCAAGCCCAGTTGTGGGCGCAGCTATGAACTGCGGGCCCCACAGCAGAGACAGGAGAGGCGTGGCGAAAGTTTTGTCAACTTTTCCTTTTTTTTTTAACAGCAAAAACTTTAAAAAAAATTTTTATTTATTTATTTTACTTTTTATTCTGGAAGTCTAAATCTGTCATACAGATTTAGATGTAGACTATTTAAACATGGTTTAATTTCTGATGATCCCAAAGTTTGTATAATTAAAAAAGAAACCTTCTAAGGATGGATACTCTGTGACTCACAGGAGGTCCCCAAAGGACTTAGATCCACAGAGACAGTAAGTAGATGGCGGGGCAGGGGCTGGGGTGGGGGGACTAGTGTGTAATGGGGACAGAGTTTCCGTTTGGGAGGATGAGAAAGTCCTGCAGATGGAGGGTGGGGACAATAATGTGAATGGACTTAATGCCACTGGACTGTGCGCTTAAAAATGAGTAAGATGGTGAGTTTTATGTTAGGCGTATTTTACCATAATTTAAAAAACCCTAATGCTCACACAAATGTATAAACTTACTAACACATTCAAAATAAATAAATGTACTAATCATGACCAGTAGTGGCTTCTTATTAGTATCCAATATTGGTTTTTTTTAGCTTTGTTGAGGTTGCTTATAAATTAAAATTTTAAGATATTTGTAAATATTTATTTAATATTTGATATTAATTGTTTGATATTTAACTTTTAAATATCATACATATTAAAACTCTGAGCCATCTAAAGCACCCGTTGTGCTGATTTGACATAGGTGCACGCACACTGTGAAAGAGCCTCACCCGTCTGGTCGCCTCACGTCCGTCTGTCTTTTCTTGTTTGGTGAGAACATTTAGAATACATGTTCACTCAGCATATTTATTATACAATACAGCTTTATCAAGTATAGGGCTTTTTATTATGATAAAATGATTAAAACGGTAAGTTTTATGTCACGTGTATTTTAAGTGTCAATTCAGTGGCATTAGGGAATTTACATTGTTGTGCAGCTCTCACCACCATCCTCTCCAGAACCTTCTCATCCTCCCAAACTGAGACTCTGGCCCTTTAAACATTAACTCCCCACCCCTGCCCCCAGCCTGTCTCCCACCAGCTACTCTTTGTCTCTGTTCCAGTGTCTCCTAGGTATGTCATTATGCTTTATAGTCACAGAAAACCATGGGACACCAGGTGTCATGGGTCGGTGCTGCAAAGGGTAACAGGTATCAGGAGCTATGCTTGCACCTGATCAGAAGTCCCTTCTCTCCAGAAAATTGTCAGAACATGCCCCCACCCCCAACCCCTGCCCTGCCACTGAGGAAACCCTAACTTTTTTCCTATCCATAGTGCCATGATTAGCCCTCTAACAGCTACCCAGCCGGGTTATTCCATGTCTACTAATAAACGTAAGAAGTATTTTAAGAGTCCCTTGTAGGCCTTAAAGCTGTGTAAGTACTTGGGCTTCCAAGTAGATACTCACCATTCATAGAAAGATACTTAGGGCTCCTTGTCTAAGGGACCCATTCAAGGGGAGAGGAAGGATGAAATTTCCTTTGCTCAGCAGACACTAGCAGGCACCAGACAGCAAAGGCTGGTGGCAGGAAAGCGGACTCTGAAGGGCTGCCATGGATTCTGTCCCTAAGTAGTAGTGTGCGTTCTCGAGCTTGTACCAGAAGTGTGGCTGTGCAGTTTGACCTCAAGGGTCAAGACACAGCCAGTGGTGTCACCTAACAGCTTTGTATTTGTACGACCGCTATCTCAGGAGGTTGTTTTTGTTTTTTTTAATTCCCTTTTCTAAGCTGATTCAAACAATTTCTACCCTCACCCCCCACTCTCCTCTCATGTCTTTAGTCCAGGGTTTCTCTGCTCAGCAGTGTGGGCTTTCCAGGCTGGGGAACCCTCTAGGGTGAGGCTGTCCTGCGAAGTACAGGTGACCAGCAGTGGCCCCGGCCTCTTCCCTCTGGAGGCCGGTAGTCCCATCTCCCCCCACATGTCCAACCTACCGGCACTACCTCCAGATCTTGCCCAGTGTTCAGTGGTGCAGAATCAGCACCTGGTGAGAACCACTGCTCTGATCTGACTTACGAATTCCTGAAGGAGCTGTAAATTCTGGAATTTGTGCTTCACAGTTTGATGACTCAGAGTGATCATCGGGTCTCTGAGCCAAACCCTTAGAAGTCCTGGTAGAATTCTGCTGTGTCTTCTGGCCTCCATAGCTATGTGGTTGATTGATTGGCTTGATTCATTCATTCAACTGTGACTTGGCTCCCCTGTTATTTTCTAACCCTACCTCCCACTGTTCTCTCCCACCTCCTCTTTCTGCTACATTGGGTCCTTGGTGTCTTTCAGCATGCCAAGGCAGTTCCTACCTCATGTGCTCTGTGCTCTGTCTGAACTGCTTTACACCATGATGCGTGCATGGCTCCTTCCTGTACTTCATTCAGGACTACTCAGCAGCCACTTTCTCTGAGACTCCATGATAGATAGCACTCCATTCTCCTCTCCTTTGACCCTGCCATTGGACCCGGGGGAGATTTATTTGTTAGCTTATTGTGTATTCCCTGCTCTTCTCAACAGCGCCTGTGCACTAGAAAGTTCCATGAGGGCAGGGACAAACCTGCTGTCTAACAAAATCTCCAGCCCCTTGGGGATGTGGTGTCTGACAGCATCTGGGATATGTACCTCCTCAGTTGGCATTGATCGGACTCTCCCCTGAAAGGACTTTGCACAGTAGAACTTGAACCCAGACCCTGGTTCCGAGTTCTGTCCTATGTGTCCAGCTGCCCTGAGCAGGTCCCCTTTGCTCTGCGTGTGTGTGTCTTAGGGGGAGATTTGAGTCCATCTGCTGTGCCCTTCTGCAGGGTTGAAGCTGCCCTCCCGGACCTGGTCCCCGCCATTTGAGTCGGAGGGCTCCCAGAAGCACAACCAGAGTGAGGACGAGGAGTCTGCTGGGGAGTGCTGCTCCTGCCCGAAGACCGACGCTCAGATCCTGAAGGAGCTGGAGGAGTCCTCATTCAGGAAGACATTTGAGGATTACCTGCACAATGTGGTTTTTGTCCCCAGGTCAGGGGTTTTCATTGATTTGGGGTTGGGGGTCGGGGATCAGGGGTCATGACCTAGGGAACAAGATGAAACGGGCCCAGAGAGTGGGCAGAGTCTGTGTTGAGTCCTTTCCCTGCACGGAGGAAGAGAGCCCATGATTTCAACGGGACCCTTACTGGGAAGAGCAAATACTCACCAAAGGGGGAGAGAGCTAACCTTTGCTTTCTGACTCTCCAGAACTCTTAACCCCGCCTCCGTGATCCATCCAAGATCTTAGATGAATTTTTTGAGGTTGTTAACATCAGTCTGGAGAAATGGCCTAGGCTTGATTTATCACCAAGTCTCAAGCTGAGAGCCTTCTTTCTCTCTTTTTAAAATCTATGTCAGCTTCTCATCCTTCTGGAACTTTGTACAGCATCTTCAGACTCAGAGACTTCTCCTATTTAAATATGTTACATTTCCCATAAGTTCATGGAGGGACTTGATAATGGACATGTGATCTACTGAAAGAGTTTGCAGTGAAAATGACCAGGCTTTTCATGCATTTTTACTTGTACAAGCAAGTATACTTAGGTAAAAGGCAAGTGTTGCGGGGGGCGATCTCAGATTGTTTCACCTTTCTCAGTGCCTCAGTTTGCTCATCTGTAAAATGAAGGTAATAATAGTCCCTATCTTTTAGGATTGTGAGATTCCATGAGTCATACAGGGAGTCCTAGCCTTGACACTATTGATGTTTGGAGCCAGATAGTTCTTGGTGGTGGGGCTGTCCTGGGCATTGTAGGCTGTGGAGCAACATCCCTGGCCTCCTGGGCCTTGAGACCTGCAGCACCGTCTGCATCACATTAGTTCATTTATTTTTATAGCCACCCACCAAAGCTGGTGCCACCTCCCTTACTCACATGGGTCAGAACTGTGTTTCTGAGCGGATGAGGACTTGTTCCAAGTTATCCCAGCAAATGTGTGATGTGGGCCTTGAATGGCCTTCTGCCTTTTCACCCTTGACCTTTCCTCTTCACCCTTAAAGACTTTAGCAGATGGCTACCCAGAAATGTCTGATATAATTGGCCATTTCCAAAGTGGATCGAAACCCCAAAAGGTTTACACTGGGATAAAACAAGATTCTAAAATACGTGTCTTCAAACCTCCACCGTCACTTGTCATCCAAGTAGATTAGATGTTTCCTTAGATCCATCAACACGCACCTTCCTTCCTTCCTTCCTTCCTTCCTTCCTTGACACAGCAGAGCATTGAGGCAGTTACCATTTTACTTGCTAAAAACAAAATATTGCCAGACTTGGGGAAATGGCTGAATTGGTTGTGATTATGGCTGAGTTTAAATGAAGTTAAGTTTGACCTCCAAGGGGAACCCCAAATGGCAGATCCCTGGGGGTATTTTCTCTGTTTTTTCTCCCTCTTGCTAAGGTCTCCACACCTGTGGGGGAAGATGTGGTTCGAGTGATGGGAAAAAGTGGTCCGTGGTGAACAGTAGGGTGCCTTTGTGCTCTTGGACAGAAGGTGGCTTCCAGGCTGTTAGAAGCAAGAGGTCTGTCTGAAGAAGTTCTGTCTGTACTCAAAGTAGTTGATTTTGTCTTCACAGAAAATCCTCTTCAGGCTCTGATGCGGAGGACAGTAGGTATGACTCACCTGTGGGACATGCACGTGGCCCCTGGGGGCTGTTCCTCGCAGAGCTGGTGGACCAGGCAGAGTAGAAAGCATGCTGTGCCCCTTTGAGACCCAGGGGCTGCTGTGGCTTGTGCACGTGAAGGGCAGCTCTACCGGGACTGGGCGCTTCACAAATTCACATCTTCACCGCCTTCACTGCCTTCACCCTGAAGTGGGATTTGGGCATGAATTCGGGAAAAAGTCTGTACTAACACTTCTCCTAGATGCCACATGTTTCCTCCCTGCATTTACTCGCTGACCATCGATCAGTGCCTACTCTGGGCACAGAACTCTTCCTGTGCCCAGAGTCTACACCACGTGCAGAAGGTGGTAGGGAAGACGGACCTGGCAATAGAACATTTCTATTGGGGGTGACAAGTGTGAGACTATAGGTGTGATCAGGTGTGCCATGTACCTGAACTCCACTGAAGACAGTGAGCCATGCTTCCCTTTGAATGAACTTCATTTGTTCGCTTCAGATACAGTGATGTCCTGGAGGCGAGGATGATGGGCAGGATGGAACTGGCGGGGTGGCAAGATGGTGGCGCGAACTGGGGGCTCTTGGGAGGAAAAGGAGGCGAGACTGAAGAGGCAGACTGGGGCCAGGCAAAGGATTTTCAATTTTATTTTTACTGAAGTAACATTATATTATTTTCAGGTGTATAATGTAAAGATTCAATATTTGCATCTATTGCAAAATGATTATCATAATAAGTCTAGTGAACATCTGTCACCTCACATAGTCATACATTTCTTTAGTCATAAAAAGTTCATAGTCACAAAAGTTCTTGTGATAAGAACTTCTAAGATCTACTCTCTTAGCAAGTTTCAATTATGCACTACAGCATTATTAACTGTGTCCTGCTGTGCACTGACACCCCCAGGATGTACTTACTTTATAGCTGTAAGCTGTACCTTTGGTCCACCTCATCCCCTTTGTTCACCCTGGTGATTTCATTCTTTAAACAAAGTTTGTTTGTTTATATTTAGGCTTCTGTGTGGCCTTGATCTCTCCTCCACTGGCCACTTGCAATATAGTCTTGCAGAAAAGGGGTCTAGAAATTTGAGGCCTTGGTCCACACCCGAGTTTCTTGATCTCAGCTCTGTTGACACTTGGGACCAGGTTGTTCTCATTTACGGGGATGACCCTGGTCTCCCCTCACTTGATTCCAGCAGCACCACCTCTCCTGCAAGCAGTGATGACCAAAAATGTCTCCAGACAGGCCTCGTGCCCCTCCCCTGGTCTAGGACAGGGTGCAGAAGCACCCTGGTTGAGGACCAGCAGTCTGGTGCACAGGTGCAGGGCAATAAAATGCTGTGTTTGTAGGCAGTAGAAGGACCAGTTGGTGTTTGGTCATGGGGGTCTTTTGTGACTGATTTGTGGTCTTTTGGAGATAATCCTTGTGGCATGTACATATTTCGCCTGTTTGACAAGATCGTATTATGTTCTCGGTTGTTGAGGTGTCAGTTCCACATAGGTGTCTTGGTAATTTTTTCACGGCCCACTGTGACTTATAGAGATGTTTGAATCTTGCTGATACGGATGTGTCTTTGGTTTCCATATGAGAATGTCACTGGTCTTTCCATACAAAAAGACCACAGTGAAAATCTTACTGAGTAAGCCTCAAACTAGGGTCTGATCTCTGGCCACACACCTTCTGACTACAGGGCACTAAAAACTGAAAGTTGACTTTAAAAGTGTGAACAGAAAACTCTACTTCCTGGTAATTAAAAGCCAATTACTTAGATATCTTTTCAATCAAAGCATAAATGGAAATTTTCGTCAACATCTGTTTGGGAAATGATGGAGATGCGAGTCACATGCCTCAACTTGCAGAGCATCGCAAAGCTGGGCTTTGAGGCAAACCTGTTGACTTACGGGGCTTCTTAAGTTAAGAAAGAAATTAAAATGTGAAAATATAAATGTATCAGGGAGCAAGGGGAAAATCAATATAAACTTGTAAATCAAAGGGGAAAAAATCACAAATAACTAGGAGTTAAAAAGGTGACAAAACTAGGGTTGAAGGAAGATTTTAATACATTGCATTCTCTCTTGTGATGCAATTTGAATATGCAGTTTCAGTTAGGTGGAAAATTTTAACTTGTCAGCTGATTCAAGAAGAAGTACAAAAATTAAACATTCTTATAACCTTGAAAAAAAACTAAGAAAAGATGTTAATTAAGTTTCTTTAAAAAAGAAAAGGCCCTCAGCCCAGAGAGTGTTGTTATAGAGAAGTTCTTTCAGAATTGAAAAAGCAGTTTTCTTCTTGTAATATGGAAACTTTTCCAGAGCATAGAATCTATGGAAATTTACTGAGTTTTTGGTTTTTTTTTTAAATGAAACTAAAATAATACCTCTTAGCAGAACCTGACAAAGATGGTACGTTGAAAGAAAACCCGAGGCCCAGCTCACAGGCAGCGTTAGACGCCAGTGTCCTGCGTAGAACGCGCTGGTGATGCTGTGTACCTAAGAGGGGCCCAGTAAGGAAAATCATGCAGTTCATTCGATAATGTTAAGAAATTCTAATTTAGAGAAAGGAAGAAAAAAAGGCAATAAGATCAATATTATCTAGATGAAACCAACAGCTGAGCTGACCCCAGTCTTAAACCGTTCCTGTCAAGAGTTGGGAGGACCCCAACGCCGTGGTCGCTGACCTGTCTCTGGGACCCACCTAGTGCGGTTGACAGGGCAGAAATTAGAGTTTGAAAGAGTGGACTGTGGGAAATGAAATCATTGGTATTTGCAGATGCCCTGAGCCAGCCTTCTGCTGGCAGGGAGGTGTGTTCACAACGGCCTCGCCCACCGCTTTCCATTGCGTCTGCGGCTGCACCGCGCTCATGCTGCAGCGGCTTGAAAACCATCGAAGGGGGAGCGGTTGTCACAGAAGCCCCGTGTCCCACAAAACCAAAGTGTTTACTCTCCAACACTTATGGGAAAGTGTGCTGGCCTGGTTTCTGGTGTGTTCCTTGAAAACCCAAGAAGATCAACTGTGAAACTCTTAGCATGATTGTTCGGGAAAGTAGGGACAATATAAATAAACAAGAGCCCGTGGATATATTAGCAGCAATTAGTATATAAAACAGGGGAAAGATTGCTTTTGTAATTGACATAAAACCCGAGCAACCCCACGTACAATTACCTGTGAAAAATTTTATTTTAAATGATATTTTATTGTTTATGCTATTATAGTTTTCCCAACTTACCCCCCTTAGGCCCTTTCTAGACAGTTTGCTGAGATATAAAATGTTACAGATAAGTGGGAAAGGCTGTTTCAGGCTATTTAAAGAAAGCTCACTGGCGCACAGAACGAGGCACACAGCGTGCTCTGCGAGGGTTGCTCGTGAGGTGCAGTGCAAAGAGGAAAGCAGTGGGACTTCCTGGAAAGTAGGGTAAGGCGGGCAGTTCCCTGCAGAAGCACCCAGGAAGCAATAAAGGAAAGAAAAAATCCCACTTAGCGGTATAAAGAGCTATAAATAAAGCACTAGAGTGATGCTTCAAAAAATACCTCTCAGGTTAAAAATCTGAAAAACAAAGAAAAGAAAAATGAAACACCTTTAACATCAGTCAGTGGTGCTGAAGTATAGTTTCACTGGCCACTGGGAGGCTGCTGAGGGGCCACCCCGCAAGTCAGGGTCAAGGTCCAGATAGGAATTTAGCTGAACATATTAAGAGGCAATGACCTAGTGATTTCTCTTCTAGGAATCTATGTTTAGGACCAAATAAGACAATCAGACAATGATCCAAGCAATATTTATAAGAGCAAAAAAGAATTGGAAAAAACACTCATTAAAATTACAGGAGGATGTCTAAATCAGTTGTGACTCAGGCATGAACTGGAGTATTTTACAGTTCCCCGAGTTCTCTGCAACAGCACGTTACTTTCATGACAAGGAGGAAAATCCTCATTTTACACTGAAAAAGAAAAAATGTAAATTGTGTTCTACTGAATATACTATGTTTTCAGGAAGATATCTGATAAATACTTCTAACACAAGTGAACGAAGTGTATTATAAAACTAGCTTGGTCCGCATCACAGTCACATATAATACTTCTGGGAAGAACATCCCCCACAGGAAACAGCAGGCATTGGAAAGATGAGTCATTTGAATTTTCTTTATATTTTATTTTTTGGTATTTCTAAACTTTTAGGCTACCAGCATTTATTTTTCAATATAGCGTTTTAAGGGTGTCAGTTGCATAGGTAGTTTCAGCCGCTCTGGGGAGATTCTTTTGCTAATAACTGAAGTTGAGCCACTCAAATTTGCAGGCGCCCTAATGGGTTTTAAGAATTGGAAGACATGTTTCTCCTTTTTAAAGTGATGGTCAGTAGCTCAGAGTGTTGGGCAAATGCCGTTCTGCAGGGCTTCCTGAAAAGCTTAACCCTTACAGGCTTTTGGCGTCTTATTTTTAACACTGACCCTGGATGGTCTGTTACTCTGCAAAATGGAAACCTGAATCATGCCTGCTGAGGGCAGGTTTGTTGTGTGTTGGGACGGCGGTCCGGGCATCCTCAGCCCTATCTGGGTGGGTCTGCCCCATCCTTCTGATGCTTCCAAGGAAGTCTTGGAAGCTGCTCTGGGTTGTAATTCCTGGCAATTTGCATTTTAATTTGCCCGCTCCCTCGAATCCCAGGCTCCCCAGTCTTTACTTTAAGCCTGTCATTCTCCAGGAGCATTTACTTAGAGATGGTGCTTGCGTGACTGTGTGTGTCCTGTTGTCGTGACAGGCCGTTGAGGAAGCGCAGGGCCCTTGGTGACGAGGGCAACGTGACGACAGCCATGCCCACAGCTCCCGGTTTCCCCAATGCTTCGTCTACCAGCGCTCCCACGAGCTCGGAGGAGCCCCGGCCGTTTGAGAAGGTGGTGAACAAAGAGTCACTGGTCATCTCTGGCCTGCGCCACTTCACCGGCTACCGCATCGAGCTGCAGGCTTGCAACCAAGACGCCCCCGAGGAAAGATGCAGTGTGGCAGCCTACGTCAGCGCCAGGACCATGCCTGAAGGTGGGCAGCACCTCGCAGAGCCAGACACCCACGCAGACCAAGCAGAAGACCTCTCCCCTCACTAACTTATTGGCTTTTATCATTTTTCATTTACTTTTAGTTTTCCCCAGGCTCGTGGAGATATAGTTGACGTATAACGTCATGTAAGTTTCTCTAACACAGTGCGGAACGCGCTGATCGATCCCCTCACGCGTGCGCTCTGATTGCACCGCGTCTGCCACCATGATGTCAGCGAACACCCCCATCAGATCACATTGTTACCCGTTTTTTGTTTGTTTGTATTTGCGGTGAGAACATTTAAGTTCTACACTCTCAGTACACAGTACAATACTGTTTACTATAATCACCGTGCTGTACATCATTCATCTCACAACTGGCAGTTTTTACGCTTTGACCACCATCTCCCCATTTTCCCACCACCCCGCCCCTAGGAACCACCAGTGTATTCTCTGTGTCTATGAATTCAGCTTTTTCGGTTTCTATGTGTGAGATCACCCAGTGTCTGTCTGTCTGTCTGTCTGTCTGTCTGTCTTACCTATTTCACATAGTATAATGCTCTCAAGGTCCATCCATGTTGCCTGTTTTATTTTTAGTTACAGTAGTCATACAGAGCCAGTATACACAACATTAAAAAATGCACACAAGCCATAAGGAAAATAAAAAAATATGGAATACATATATGTAGTGTATTATTAGTCTGGGTTCTCCAGAGACACAGCACCAGTGGGACATGAGATAGACAGACAGACAGGCATGGATATGTGGAAAGTCCTGTGAGGTAAGTTTTACATGTTCATTCTCCAACAAGGGAAACGGAATATAGGAGACTTACGTAACCAACTCTAGCTCTATGGTTGGTATGTGGTGGAGGTGGGAGTCGATCCAGGGTCAAGTCCCTGCTTCTAACAACCACTGCACCTTACAGCCAAGGCAGATGACATTGTTGGCCCTGTGACCCATGAAATCGAGAACAATGCCGTCCACTTGATGTGGCAGGAGCCCAAGGAGCCCAATGGCCTGATCGTGCTGTACGAAGTGAGTTACCGGCGATACGGTGATGAGGTAAGACCCTTGACACCTGGGCATGAGCTTGCAAGACTGTCATTGGTACCTCTTCCCTTTTCTTGAATTCTGGCCCAAACACTTCTCTTGTTAGGTGCTTCACTGTTAGGATTCAGAGCCTTGATACGTAACTTTCCAGGGAGGTGGAGCAGAAATGCTAGTCCACAAACTCTGTTCAGTAGTTTCTCGTGTTGCTTTTCAGGTCTGTCCTACAAGTTGAATGATGGCTGCCTGTGTTTGTGTCCTTCCTGGCATGACAGGAGGCTCATCTCACGTTAGAGGGTTATGAGTCTGGAAATACATAACTAAAAACTATAATAAGTGACTTTTTGTTGGGTGCCTGTCTTTCCTTCCAGACACTGTGCAGAGCGAGGGGTGAGCACTGAGATGTGCATGACAGGGGGTCTAAGAACAGAAAGCATCTAGGCCACCCTGAGGACTCACTGTGTGCCCTGCACATGCTAAGCTCTTTACATATAGTATCTCATTTATTGTATTTAATCACATCTAAGACGTGATTAGAGGTCGTGTTATTTTTATGGACCACTAAGAAATAAGAAAAGACACTGCCACCTCTAAATCTGAGGTGGCATTACCTCTAAGATGTGTTCCAGTTCTAGAAATGTCAAAATGTGAAGATGGTATGCCCCTTGGATCTGATGGAGTGCAGTAAATGCTCAGAATGACTCAGTGAGCTTTGTACTGAGCCTTCTAGAATTTAAGTTGTGTCCAAAGTCATAAGAATATAGAGTCAGGACACAAACCCAAGTCTATTCAGGGGTTGGCAGCGGTAAAGGGCCAGCTAGTAAATATGTTTGGCTTAGTGGCGAGTCTCTGTTGCAAATACTCAACTCTGCCATTGCAGCATGAAAGCTACCATATAGATGATATATAAATGAATGGGTGTGGCGTGTGCTAATAAAACTTTATTTTTTAATATTTTTATTGATTATGCTCTTACAGTTGTCCCATTTTTTCTCCCCTTTATTCCCCTCTGCCCTGCACCCCTCCTTCCACCAGCACTCCCCGCCCCCCTTAGTTGATGTACGTGGTCATACATATAAGTTCTTTGGCTTCTACATTTCCTGTACTATTTTCTACACCATTCATGCATCTTACTCCCTGTACCTTTTCCTGCATTCTCCCCCCTCCCCTTCCCTGCTGATAACCCTCCATGTGATCTCCATTTCTGTGATTCTGTTCCTGTTCTAGTTTGCTTAGTTTGTTTTTGTTTTTATTTATGTTTTTAGGTTCAGTAGTTAATACTTGTGAGTTTGTTGTCATTTTACTGTTCATATTTTTGATCATCTTCTTTTTCTTAGATAAGTCCCTTTAATATTCCATATAATACGAGTTTGGTGATGATGAACTCCTTTAACTTGACCTTATCTGGGAAGCACTTTATCTGCTCTTCCGTTCTAAATGGTAGCTTTGCTGGGTAGAGTAATCTTGGGTGTAGGTGGTCCTTGCCTTTCGTGACTTCGAATACTTCTTTCCAGCCCCTTCTTGCCTGCAAGTTTTCTTTCGAGAAATCAGCTGATAGTCTTATGGGAACTCCTTTGTAGGTAACTCTCTCCTTTTCTCTCACTGCTTTCAAGATTCTCTCCTCATCTTTAATCTTGGGGAATGTAATTATGATATGCTTTGGTGTGTGCCTCCTTGGGTCCAGCTTCTTTGGGACTCTCTGAGCTTCCTGGACTTCCTGGAAGTCTATTTCCTTTGCCAGATTGGGGAAGTTCTCCATTATTTTTTCAAATAAGTTTTCAATTTCTTGGTCTTTCTCTTCTCCTTCTGGCACCCCTGTTTTCAGATGTTGGAATGTTTCCAGTTGTCCTGGAGGTTCTTAAGCCTCTGCTCAGTTTTTTGAATCCTTGTTTCTTCATTCTGTTCTGGTTGAATGTTTTTTTTCTTCCTTGTACTCCAAATCGTTGATTCGAGTCCTGGTTTTCTTCCCTGTTGGTTCCTTGTATATTTGTCTTTATTTCACTTTACATAGCCTTTACTTATTCCTGTATTTTGCGACCATACTCAACCATTTCTGTGAGTATCCTGATTACTGCTGTTTTCAACCCTGCATCTGATAGGTTGGCTATCTCTTCATCACTTAGTTCTATTTTTGGAGCTTTGATCTCTTCTTTCATTTTGTCCATATTTTTTGTCTTCTTGTGCCTGTTATCTTCTAAGGGGCGGAGCTTTAGGTATTCGCCAGGGCGGGCAACCCATGTTGCTGCTTTGTGGCTCTGTCTGTAGGGGAGGGGCTTGAGAGGGAACAATGCCCCTTGCTTGGCTCTGGGTCCAATTTCAGTCACTTCCCCCACTACCCACAAGCAAATTGGGCCTTTCTGATGCTGATTCTCGGGTATGTGGGCTTGTGTACATTCTAGGACCCTGTGGGTCTTTCCAATGAACTCTCCTGTGAGGCTGGGAGTTTCTCCCACCACTGCAACCCCCAGAAGTTTTTACAGTTTTGAGGCTTTATTTCCCCAGCACTGGAACCCTGGGTTTCGTGGTCTGCCTGGCTCCCCAGTTGTTCCTCCCAGTTTATCTGCATGTAAATGTAGGACTGCCCGGTCCTCCACCTGCAACTTTGTCCACCTGGTCGTCCAGCCACTGCCTTGCTGTGTGTCCTCTCTGCCTTGGCTGCCCATCTCCACCCCTCATACCAGTCTGTATGAATGTTTTTTCTTTAACTTCTTGGTTGTCAGACTTCTATCCAGTTTGATTTTCTGGCAGTTTGTTTTTAAATTTGTTGTTGTCCTTCTTTTGCTTATGGGAGGAGGCAAAGTGTATCTACGTACTCCTCCATCTTGGTCAGAAGTCCCAGTAAAACTTTATTTACAAAAACAGCAGTGAGCCAGATTTAGCTTGTGGGCCATAGTTTGCCAGTAACTAAAACTGTCTGATTTCTTGGACCTTTGGTGATCCTGTAACCAGGTGGACACAGTATGGCTTCCCACTGCCATAAGAACAGGTGGGCCTCCCACTGTTGACCCCTCCCGGGACCACCTTTACTCTTGGTGCCCCAATATTCAGCTTGGACAATGATTTAAAACTGAAATCATCAAATTACAACCCTGTGGTTGGAATCTGGCCTGAGGCTTGTTTTTATAGAGCTGCAGAGGGCTGTAAAAAGAAATATAGAAGAATGTGCTCCATATGAACCCAGTGGCCAACCCCAGCATCAGTATAGGAGGGCCTCTCAGGGTTGCATATAGAGAGGCCTGACTCATGGAGGGTTGTTACTGCAAGACTTGTTAATATCTTAACCTGTATATATCAATCCCATATGTCCTAAGGAAATAATTCAGAATGAGGGGGTATAAAAACTTTATTGATAAGATTTTCATCAGTAGCAAAAAGCACACACATACAAGATGTATGTCTGTTGTAAATGGATACATAGAAAATGGTATATCCAAAAAACAGGTGGATGCACAGGTATTTATTTATTTGTTTGTTTGTTTGTTTGTTTTAATTCTCACCTAAGGACATGCTTATTGATTTTACAGAGAGAGAAACAGCAGGAGAGAGAGAGGGAGGGAGAGAAACATTGATGTGAGAGAGAAATATCAATTGGTTGCTTCTTGTGCATGCCCCAACCGGGTCCAAACCCGCAGCCCAGACATGTGCCCTGACTGGAAACTGAGCCCTTGACCTTTTGGTCCATGGGACAGTGCTCCAGCCAACTGAGCCACGCTGGCCAGGGTGGATGTACAGCATTTTATAAGGGTGATTGGGAAGACCTTTGTTCTGTATAACGTAGAGGTTGAGATTACAGGCTCTGGGCTTTAGATCCTCATATTCTACCAGCACTTTAGAAACCCTCCCACCCTCATCAGACTAGCTTATGGCACAAGGGAAGCTTATTAGTTTCCGTAACTGAACAATTTAAGGAATTCAGGCATGGCTGGATCCAGAATTCCTTTGGATCAGTTGCATCTTAAGGGTCCTTACAGTGAGCTCGCAACTTCTGGTTGTCCTTCTCTGGTTTCTGTGGTTCCAAGCCTCATATCCTCTCAGCATCAATGCTGCCAGAAGAGAGAGTCTGTGTCCTGGCATCCCATTCAGCCTGAGGCCACAGGACACTCAGGCACCAGTCCCATGGCCAGGGAGTGATGTGCTGCGCTGCTGATGGCCTCCAGCATGACGGTTTTTCCATAACAGCTTTATTGAGGTACATTCACATGCCGTACAATACACCCATTTAACATGTACAATTCAGTGGTTTTTAGTGCATTTACAGAATTGTGCAACCGTCACCACAGTTGACTTCTAATATTTTCATCACCCCCAAAAGAAACCTCATATTCACCTTAGGCATCACCCCCTAATCTTCCTGGCCTCCTCTGTCTTCACTTCCTGGTCACCACTCCTCTGCTTTCTGTCTCTATGGATTTGCCTGTTCTGGACAGGTCATATGAATGGGTCATATAATATGTGGCCTTTTGTGAAAGAATACTGCCTTCTTTCATTAGTGTAATAGTTTCAAAGCTCATCCATATTGTAGCTTTGAAACTATTCCGTTTTTATGACTGAAGAATATTCCAGTGTATGAATAGACCACGTTTTGTTTTTCCATTCATCCATTGATGAACATTTGGGTTAGTTCCACCTTTTGGCTAATAGGAATCATGCTGCCGTGAACATTTGTGTACACGTCTTTGTGTGGGCATATGTTCCCAGTTCTCTTGGGTGCATACCTAGGAGTGGAATTCCTGCATCATATGGTAACTCTACATTTAACTTTACAGGAAATGCTAAGCTCTCTCCCAAAGCAGCTGCACCATTTTATATATCTTTTTTTTTTTTTTTAGTATTTTTAAAAATTAACTGTTGTTCAATTACAGTTGTCCTCATTTCCCCTCATTATTCTTCCCTGTGCTACACTCCCCCATCTTCCACATCCAATTCCCTCCCACCCCATTTTGTTTATCCATGTGTCCTTTATACATACATGTTCCTTGACCCTTCCCCTTCTTTCACCAATTGTACCCCTTCACCAACCCTTCTGGTCACTGTCAATTTGTTCTTTATTTTCGTATCTCTGTTTTTGTTTTGCTTGCGTGTTTGTTTTGTTGATTAGGTTCCACTTATTGGTGAGATCATATGGCATTTGTCTTTCACCACCTGGCTTATTTCACTTAGCATAATGCTATCCAGTTCCATCCACGCCGTCACGAATGGTAGGAGTTCTTTCTGCTGTGTAGTATTCCATTGTGTAAATATACCACAGTTTTTTCATCCATTCATTTACTGATGGGCATTTAGGCTCTTTCCAGCACTTGGCTATTGTAAATAATGCTGCTATGAACATTGGGGTGCAGAGGTTCTTCAGAATTGGTGATTCAGCATTCTTAGTATAATCCCAGCAGTGGAATCGCCAGGTCGAAAGGCACTTCCAGTTTTAGTTTTTTGAGGAAATTCCAACAGTTTTCCACAGGGATTGCACCAGTCTACATTCCCACTAACAGTGTACTAGGGTTACATTTTCTCCACAGCCTTGCCAGCACTTGTTTGTTGATTTGTTTATGATGGCCATTCTGACTGGTGTGTAGTGGTATCTCATTGTGGTTTTAATTTGCATTTCTTTTTTTTTTTATAATTTTTTTAAAGATTTTTATTTATTTATTTTTAGAGAGAGGAGAAGGAAGGGAGAAAGAGCAATGTATGGTTGCCTCTCACATGGCCCTCACTGGGGACCTGGCCTGCAACCCAGGCATGTGCCCCAACTGGGAATCGAACCGGGACCACCTGGTTCCCAGCCCATGCTCAATCAACTGAGCTACACCAGCCGGGCTTAATTTGCATTTCTGATGGCTAGTGATGCTGAGCATCTTTTCATATGTCTCTGGGCCCCCTGTATGTCTTCCTTGGAGAAGTGTCTGTTCAGGTTTTTGCCCTTTTTTAAATTGAATTGTTTATTTTCCTGGTCTGGAGTTGCATGAGTTCTTTATATATTTTGGAGATCAGACCTTTGTCTGAGGTATCATAGGCAAATATATTTTCCTATATGGATGTTTCCCTTTTGATTTTGCTGATGTTTTCTTTAGCCGTGCAGAAACTTTTTATTTGATGTAGTCCCATTTGTTTATTATTTCCTTTATATCCTTTGCTCTAGGAGACATGTTGGTGAAAATACTGCTGTGTGGAATATCTGAAATTTTCCTGCCTATGTTCTCCTCTAGGATGCTTATGGTGTCGTGACTTATATTTCAGTCTTTTATTCATCTTGAGTTTATTTTCGTGGATGGTGTAAGTTGGTGGTCGAGTTACATGTTTTTGCACGTAGCTGTCCAGGTCTCCCAACACCATTTGTTGAAGAGGCTATTTTTATTCCATTTTATGTTTCTGCCCTCTTGTTAATTATTAATTGACCATAGAGACAAGGGTTTATTTCTGGGCTCTCTATTCTGTTCCATTGACCTATGTGTCTGTTCTCATGCCAGTACCAGGCTGTTCTGATAACAATGGTCTTGTAATATAGTTTGATGTTGTGATCCCTCGTACTTTGTTCTTCTTTTTCAAAATTGCTGTGGCTATTTGGGGTCATTTATGGTTCCACATAAATTTTTGAAATGTTTGCTCTATAGCTGTAAAATATGTCATTGGTATTTTAATAGGAATCGTGTTGAATCTATAAGTTGCTTTGGGTAGAATGGACTTTTTGGTGATGTTAATTCTTCCAATCCATGAACATGGTGCATGCTTCCATTTATTTGTGTCTTCCTTAACTTCTTTCTTCAGTGGTGTGTAGTTTTTTGGGTACAGGTCTTTTACTTCCTTGGTTAGGTTTATTCCTAGGTACTTTATTTTTCTTGTTGCTCTAGCAAATGGTATTTTTCCCCCTAATTTTTGTTTCTGATATTTTGTTGTTAGTATACAAAAATGCCTTTGATTTCTGGATATTGACTTTGTATTCCATTGTTTAGTCAAACTCACTTATTAGGTCGGGTAGTTTTTGGTGGAGTCTGTAGGGTTTTCTATGTTCACTATCATGTCTTCTGCAAACAATGACAGTTTTACTTCCTCCTTCCCATTTTGGATGCCTTTTATTTCTTCTTCTTGTCTGATTGCTATGGCTAGAACTTCCAATATTATGTTGAATAGCAGTGGTGAAAGCAGACACCCTTGTCTTGTTCCTGATCTTAGTACGAAAGGTTTTAGTTTTTGCCCATTGAGTATGAGTTGGGCTGTAGGATTCTTGTGTATGGCCTTTACTATATTGCGGAATGCTCCCTCTACTCTCACTTTGCTGGGTGTTTTTTATCACAAATGGGTGCTGTACCTTATCAAATGCTTTTTCTGCATCTATTGATGTGATCATGTGATTTGTCTTTCCTTTTGTTTATGTGATGTATTGTGTTTATTGATTGGTGAATATTGTATCATCCTTGCATCCCTGGGATGAATCCCACTTAATCATGGTGTATGATCTTTCTAAAGTATTGCTGGATGTGGTTTGCCAATATTTTGTTGAGGATTTTAATGTCTATGTTCTTCAGCGATACTGGCCTGAAGTTTTCTTCCTTTGTTGTATCTTTGTCTGGTTTGGGGATTAGGAAGATACTGGCCTCATAAAAAGAGTTTGGGAATCTTCCCTCATTTTGGATTTTTTGGAATAGTTTGAGAAGGATTGGGGTTTGCTCTTTCTTAAATGGAAAATTCTCCCATGAAGCCGTCTGGCCCAGGGCTTTTGTGTGCCAGGAGTTTTTTGATTAATGCTTCAAATTCACTAGCTGTTATCAGTCTCTTCAGGCTTTCTACTTCTTCTTGGTTCAGTTTTGGAAGATTATGTTTCTAGGAGTTGTCCATTTCATCCAGGTTTTCAAATATCTTGGCATATAGTTGTTTGTGTTAATTTTGTATAGTACTTTGTATTTCTGTTGTATCAGTTGTAATTTTTCCTCTTTTGTTCCTGATTTTGTTTATTTAGGTCATCTCTTTTTTTCTTGATGAGTTTGGATAAAGGCTTGCTGGTTTTTTATCTTTTCAAAGAACCAGCTCCTGGATTTATTGATCCTTTGAATTGTTCTTTTAGTCTCTATGTTGTTTAATTCTGCTCTGATCTTGGTTATTGCCTTCCTTCTACTCACTCTGGGCTTCGTGTTTGTTTTTGTTCCTCTAGTTCTTGTAGCTGTAGGATTAGGTTGTTTATTTGAAATATTTCTGTCTTTTTTAGGGAGACTTGTAATGCTATGCACTTCCCTGTCAGGACTGCCTTCGCTGTATCTCATAGGTTTTGGACTGTTGTGTGTTCATTTTCATTTGTTTCCAGAAATTTTTTTATTTTTCCTTGATCCCATTATTAACCCATTCATCATTTAATAGCATACTGTTCAGTCTCCATCAATTTGAATGTTTTTGAGTTTCAGCCTTGAGGTTGCTTTCTAATTTCAGGCCCTTGTGGTCCGAGAAAATGCTTGATATGATTTCAGTTTTCTTTAATTTGTTGAGGCTTATTTTGTGTCCTGTCATGTGGTCTACCTTTGAAAATTTTCCTTGTGCATTTGGAAACAATGTGCATTTTGCTTCTTTGTGCTGAAAGGCTCAATATGTACCAGTTAGTCCATTTGTTCTAGGGCATGGTCCAGAGCTTTATATCCTTGTTGATATTTTGTTTGGAATATCTATGCATTGTTGACAGTGTGGTGTTAAAATCCTCTACTATGAGTGTGTTGCTATTGATATCTTTCTTGAAGTCCTCCAAGATCTTCCTTATATATGTTGGTGCTCTTATGTTGGGTGCATATATGTTTACAAGGGCTGTCTTCTTGATGGATTCTTCCCTTGAGTATTATGAAGTGTCCTTCTGTCTCTTTTTATGGCCTTTGTTTTGAGGTCTATTTTGTCTGATATAAGTATTGCTGCCCCGACTTTTTTCCCCTGTCTATTTGCTTGGAACACTTTTTCCAACCCTTCACTTTCAGTTTGTGTAGGTCTTTTGTTCTGAGGTGGGTCTCTTGTAGGCAGCATAGGTGTGGATCATATTTCCTGATCCATTCAGCTACCCTATGTCTTTTGATTGGAGCATTTAATCCA
Organism: Micronycteris hirsuta; assembly: GCA_004026765.1. Classification (NCBI taxonomy): domain Eukaryota; kingdom Metazoa; phylum Chordata; class Mammalia; order Chiroptera; family Phyllostomidae; genus Micronycteris; species Micronycteris hirsuta. The sequence continues at coordinate 19,562 of PVJI01012765.1, read as the reverse complement.
TTTACATTTAAGGTTATTATTGATAGGTACTTATTTATTGCCATTTTCCCCCTTTGTAACTGTGTTCCTCTCTCTCTCACTCTTTTTCTTCATCCTCTTAAAGCAGTCTCTTTTGCATGTCCTATAACACTGGTTTGGTGGAGGTGTTCTTTTAGCCTTCTTTTGTCCGGGAAGCTCTTTATTTGGCCTTCCATTTTAATTGAGAGCCTTGCTGGGTAGAGTAGTTTTGGTTGCAAGCCCTTGGTTTTCATCACTTGGAATATTTCTTGCCAATCTCTTCTGGCTTGTAGTGTTTCTGTTGAGAAGTCATCTGATAGCCTTATTGGGGCTCCCTTGTATGTTACTAGCCGTTTCTCCCTTGGCGTTTTTAAGATTCTCTCTTTGTCTTTAAAATTTGGCATTTTAATTATGATGAATCTTGGAGTGGGCCTCTTTAGTTCATCTTGATTGGGACCCTCTGTGTTCCTGCACTTGCATGGCTTTTCCCTTCTCCAAGGCAGGCAATTTTTCTGTCATTATTTTTTCAAACAGATTTTCTATCCCTTGCTCCTTTTCGTCTCCTTCCGGTATTCCTATGATTTGAATGTTGTTATGTTTTATGTTATGCTGAAATTCCCTTAAGTTCTCGTCATACTTTTTGAGTCTTTTTTCATGCTACTGCTCTATTTGGGTGTTTATTTCTACCTTGCCTTCCAGTTCACTAATTCAGTCCTCTGCTTCATCCAGCCTGTTTTTAACTTCTAGTGTATTTTTTTTCTAGTGTATTTTTTATTTCAGATGTTGTGTTCTTCATTTCTCCCCGGTTCTTGTTTATATTTTCTATTTCCCTTTTCATGTTGTAGTTCCTACTCAGTTCCTTGTAGTTGTCGCTGAGTTTCTTGAGCATCCTTATAACCATTTTTTTTTTGAAATCTACGTCTGATAGATTGCTTCCCTCAAATTCATTTGGCTCTTTTACTAGGGGTTCTTCCATTCCATATGATTGGGGGCTCTTTCTTTGTTGCCCCATTTTAGGTGGCTCTTTTTGGTTATTTCTGTGACCCAGGATGCTCTGCTTTGTCAGCTGTCTTCGTGGGGTAGTCTTCTGTGGCAGCAGTTCTATGTGACTTGCTGGCATGGTCTCTTTGCTCTCCTTGTCTGGTAACTCTAGGATTGCCCTTTCTTCCATGTGTGTGGGCTCTCTTGTTGTGCTTGGGTTTTACTTGCTGGTGGCTTCTATGCTGATAGGTTCTCCCCTCTAGCAGGTTTGCTGGTAGTCACAACTCCCACCTTGTCTTGTATGCTGTTGTATAGGTGTGGTTAACAAAGCAGTATTACCAGGCAGCTGGACCTATGCCAGCAAATGGGACTGCCCTACTGCTTCAGCAGTCTCAGCTGAACTTGAGCAAATATTGGTAAAGGTGAAGAGACATTATGCATTTTAAAAGATATGACAAAGGGAATATGAGATGAACAAAAGAGAGGAAAATGTTATTGAGTGTTAAAAGGGTGGAGAATTGATAAGAGTGCGGATAGAACTGAGGTGAAGATAAGGAGAGAACAAAATTTTAAACCTAAGTAAAACACGTAAGGGTGGTGGGAACAATGGGACAAGAAATGGGAAAAGTATACTGCAAGGTCTGAGGTACAATTAAAAAGGTATTGGACCAACGGGAGCAAAATTGGAGAAAAACCAGTGTAGAGTCAATAGCAACAACAGCTGAAAGAAGTTTAATAAAATTTGAATGGGAATAAGAATATTGTACTAAAGCGGAGATTGAATATGATATGTCTACCATAAAGTAAATGATTTTAAGAGGATGGGGAAGTAAACTAATAAGAGTAGGGAGTAAAACCCAGGTTGAGAGAGGGGGAAACAAAACAAGTTTAAAAAAATGAAGTAAGATTCCTCATCTCACTGATCAGAGGCAATGGGAAAGCGAAATGGAGTAAGATGGGGAGAATTTCTATGAGGTGTAAAGAACCATCAAATAGCCTGGCTGGTGTAGCTCAGTGGATTGAGCGCGGGTTGGGAACCAGAAGGTCCCGGTTCGATTCCCCGTCAGGGCACATGCCTGGGTTGCAGGCCGGGTTCCCAGTGAGGGCCATGTGAGAGGCAACCATACATTGCTGTTTCTCCCTCCCTTCTCCTCTCTCTGAAAATAAATAAATAAAATCTTTAAAAAAAAAAAAAAAAGAACCATCAAATAATAAACAACTATGAATTCCATTGGAGCAATACAGCAATAACCATGGTATTTCACCTGACTAGCCACTGTCTGTATAAAGAGGAAAAGAAACGAGACTCTCATCAGAGGGGGAGAAGAATGTGTGCCAACTTAAGAAAGAGGAGCGCGTATGCAAGGTTAGATGGAGGAGCAACAGTGGAAGGGACAGGATGTCAGCGCAGTGTGACAGCAGATACATCAGTCACAATGGTGATAAAGCTCAGGAAGACGACAGCATAGATTAAGGGCAGGGAGGAGTGTGGCACAGTCTTTGGAATAACAATAATATGATAAAAATATATAATGTGAATAAAAAGAATGAAAAGTAAAAGACCAAGAGTAGTGAGTCATTTGGAATACGAGCGAAGTGAAAGTAGGGTACAATACGACAGGGCGAAAAACAAGCCACCACAAAACAAACAAAAAGCAAATAACAATAACCTATATACATGAGAAGAAGAAAGAGAAATTAGATTTTTAAAAAATGCAAGTTCTATTGAAGGGGGAGGTGAACTTTGTCTCAGGTTGGTTTTTGCTTTCTCACTTCTTTCTGGATCTGTCTCTGGTCTTCTCTCAGCTCCAGGACTTACTGTATTACTCTTGAATTAAAAAAAAAAAAACAAAACAAAAACCAGAAAAAGAAAAAGGAAAGAAAGGAAAAAGAGTGCTCCCTGCAGGTATTGGCTAAGCATGCCTGGCCTGTTTTGCAGATCCTCCTGGCTCCTGCGGCAGTTGGGGTCGGGCTCCGTTTTTACTTTTGTGGTGGTCGTGCTCAGAGGTGGACTCACTCTGGGCTGCGATAATCACAGGTACTCAGTTTCCAGCCCTTGCCCTTGGAGTGCTGCTGTGCAGCCCGCACTCTCCGCTTTGCGCCTTTCATGTGTATAAACCACCACACTTGGCACTCCTTTGATCAATCCTTGAGGCAAGTCCAGAGTCTGTCTCAGACACAGCCAGTCGAGGCCCTCCTCTTCTCCCAGCTCCACGTGCCACTAGGGACTGGACCACTCGCTGGCACTGTCCTGGACCAGCCTGCGACCACCACCCAGGCTGGGGTGCACAGCCAGCTGCGTGTCTGTTTGTGCACCACACATGCCTTTTGTTTCCACCCCAGTGACTTTAGGAGCTCAAGCCTCTCCAGGCGGGTCAGTGTTTTTCTCACTCTCGGGAAACACTCTCAGGAGGGAAGGGAGCCACTAGGCTGTTACCATAGACCCAGCTCTCCTCCGAAGTCCAATACTGTCCATGCAGAAGCCGTGGCTTCGGGTGCCCCAACTGGGGAATGTCCTGGGTCCACTGGCGACCACCATCTGCCTTGGGTGCGCAGCTATCTGTGTGTGTGCCTGCGCACCTTTTGTTTTGCCCCCAGCGAGTTTAATCCTTTCTGGGGCCGAGGTCTGCTCCTTGCTCTCCCTGGGAGGGGAGGGAGCCGTAGGCTTCTATTATGGACCTGGCTCTCCTCCGAAGTCCCATGTTTGAGCGGAAGCCGCTGCCTAAGGCGCAGTGCCAGGGACTTAATCTGTCTGCCTATAACACCCCCTTACCACCAGTTTTGAAGCATCCTCTGTTCACTTTGACTTCCAAACTTCCTGTCAGCTCAGATTCTGTTGGTTGTTCACTTTGTTCTTCAGAAGGACACTAAGTCCCAGTTGGGTGCTCAGACAAGTGCACTCAGCTCCGACCTACTATGCCCACCGTCTTCCCTCCCCCACCATTTTATACGTCTCCCAGCAGTGCGCGAGGGTTCCAGTTTCTATACATCCTTGCGAACCCTGTTCCAGTGTGCCTTTTTTATAAATATATATTTTTAATCCTCACTTGGATTTTAATAAATCTAAGGATGTATTTATTAATTTTAGAGAGAGAAGGAGGGAGAGAGAAGCTTCACTGTAAGAGAGAAATGTCAATCAGTTGCTTCCTGTTTGCACCCGGACCGGGTACTGTACCCGCATCCTAGGTGTGTGCCCTGACTGGGGATCGAACCTATAACCTTTTGGTGTATGGGATAATGTTCCAATCAACTGAGACACCTGGCCAGGGCTGTTCTCTTTTTGATTATAGCCATGCTAGTGGGAGGGAAGTGGGATCTCATTGTGGTCTTGATTTATATTTACATGATGGCTCATTTGGGTCTGAAATTTGTCCCGTTCCCCAGACCAATGGGACCCTATAGCTTCAGGCTGTCAAGGTGCGCCCTGGAACCAGGGTGGGGTGAGGGTAGGAGGCAGAAGACATTCGAGGGTCGGGGGGCACAGTTTCCAAAGGAAGCCTGGAGTATTGTTGGTAGCAAAGAGGAGAGTACAGATTGTGCGCAGTGAGCAGCACATGTTTTCACTGCAGACTGTCCTTGGTTTTATTGCTGCTGTGGTGACCAGCTCTGCCCCACCCGCCCGGAGTTTTCCAGGCTTGAGCGTTGCTCTTACCTCCATCCTAGGAGCTCCTTGGTCCCCAGTAAACTGGGACTGCTGGTTACCTTGTTGGCATTGGACCTAACCCTGTGTTCTCCCAGCTGCCCCTGCTCTTCCTGGAGCCCCGGGGCCAGCAGTGGTCATCCCCACCGTGAATCCCCACCAGCCTCTGCCCTGCCTGCCCTGGCTCCGATCCCCACAGAGCAGCCCTATTCAGCATTTAGGGGAACAGAGAGATCAGGGGAAATTAGGAAAGAGTGAGGGGTTATAGTAACTTCTTAAAAAACCTTTTTGTAGACAAGACTGGTCAATGATCTCCAACATTTTCCTTAATTATGTAGCATCACTTTGATAAAGTACAAAGCAAAGTAAAATCTTTTTTACACCATTATGACCTTGCCAGCTTTACAAAATTCTTGCCAGCTTTTTTTTTTTTAGATTTTTAAAAAGAGGTTTTATTTATTTTCAGAGAGAGGGGAAGGGAAGGAGAAAGAGAGGGAGAGAAATATCAATGTGTGGTTTCCTCTTGTGCACCCCCTACTGGGGACCTGGCCTGCAACCCAAGCGTGTGCCCTGACTGGGAATCAAACCCATGACCCTTTGGTTTGCAGGCCAGCACTCAATCCACTGAGCCACACCAGCCAAGGCACACAATCCTTAACAGTTAAGGAGTAGTTACACTTATACAGTCCTAAAATTACATTTGGCCCCTTAAAGACAACCGCGAGGCTGATGTGGCCCCTGGCGAAAATGAGTTTGACACCCCTGTTTTAGCTCCTTTCATCATGATCCCTTCTCATCCACACCCCAGGCATTGGGCAAGTGACTGAGGTTGGAGGGTGTGTGTCCCCTTTGTCCTGGATAGCTGCCGCCTTTAGTTTCTATATTTGCTTCTTCGTTGCTTTCTGCTTGGTGACTCATCCTTCTTGGAAGAACCTTTGGACCAGAGCTTCCAGCCCGATCTGCTTTCTGGCTGCTCTTGTCACGTGGTGAACACGGGAGTCTGCACATCTTTCTCTGCCCCTAAGACTTTCCAGGCCACTTCTCTGCCTGCACTGTGAGCCTGAAGTTGTGTTGGAAAGTTTTCACAATTTGGCCCTGTGAGCATCACACCTTTCCTAATGAGCTCTGCATTTACCTCTATACATGTGTTTATCACTGGGGTGTATATGCTCATCTTTTCTCTGTTATCCGACATGTAGGTAGATCCCCAGTGTTTTAAGTAGTAGTAGAAGAAAGGTAGCAAAGGGAAGGAAGGAAGGGAAGAAGGATGGAAAGAAGGGGAATTTAAATTTATTCTTAAGACATTAAGCCCATTTGGTTCTAATAAGGTAGAGACCAGCAGGTGTAAGGTAAAGGCCTGATATGTGATTTAAGTGATGTGGGTCCCTTCTTTCCTGCCCTTCTGGGACTTTCTGGAGGCCGGGTAGAAATATCTCTCAGTGGTTGCAAGAAGTTTTGGAGGCATACAGTTCGGGGCTGAAGGGCTGGCCCTGCACTTACCACGTATCATTTCACTACCTCAGCCATGGGTGTGCCTGAGTTCACACAGCCCATGGGCTCAGAACTGCGTCTGCACTTCAACACGGGTGGGGAAACATGGGAAGAAGAGTAGCATTGCAGGTGCAGGTCAGTGATGTGAGGTTCAGCGTTCATCCCCCGCCGTGTTCGTGGACACACGGCCATGCCTGTTTGTCTACAGATGTGACAGATTGGGGGTTGGTTGCTGACTGCTTTTGCTGCTTTTGATGGCAAGGTTGAGTTGGTAACAATGACCACCTGTCCCCTTGAAGCTGAAAATATTTACTGTCTGGCCCTTTACAACAGAAGTTGGCCGACTCTGTCCAGAGCCTCACTTTCCTCGTCTCTAAGGAGAGACTAAGCCGTGGGACTGTGAGCGTTAAATGAGGTGACCCAGACCAGATGGCCGGCTCTGGTCAAGGAGGACGGGTTGTCACTGACCATGAGAACTCCTTGTATGTCATTTCTGAGCAGATCCTGTCTGTGACAGTCTCACCCAGGCCACACATGCCTAAGTGTATGAAGCACAGCCCCCCACACCCTTCTCTCTCCTGTCTTCCAGGAGCTGCACCAGTGCGTCTCCCGCAGGAATTTTGCTGTGGAGCGGGGCTGCAGGCTGCGTGGACTGCTACCAGGGAATTACAGCGTGCGAGTACGGGCTACCTCCCTGGCGGGCAACGGCTCCTGGACGGAAACCACCTATTTTTACGTGACAGACTATTGTGAGTCTGCGTGGCAACTTGGACGAGTTGGGTCTGCACTTGCTGCTGGGAACAACAGAACATTTCAGAGAATAATGGGGGGAGGTTGGAGGCTAGGCCTGCTGGCCCTGGACTTGACCTCTGGCTACACCAGTGGCTGCTGTGTGACTGGGGTGAGGTGTTTGCCTTCTCTGAGCTTGTACTTCCTCATCTGTCTATGGAGATAATAGTAGGACCACCTCTGGAGGTGAAGGGAGGTTTCAGTGACATCATGGAGGACATGTGGCCTGGAACAGGACAAGACTGATAAGCACATCAGCTCCTTTGAACGAGTGTTTCGATCTTTGTTATTAGATGGGCCATGTCCTCCCATGGAGGATGCTCCTGATGTTCATGCCATAAGTGCTTCTCCTGGGCCAGCTGGACACACTGCACAGCAGAGTGGGGAGAGGTGGAGAAGGCAGAGCTGGTCAGGGAGTGATTCCTGGAGCCGGTGCCCAGTTGGCCGAGCCCTGAAGAATGTACAAGCCAGGGCAAAGGAGGACGCTTAGTCTGGCACAGGGCAGGAGCCTGGACTCTGGAATGAGTAAACAAACAGACAGCTTGGGTGGAGGGGAGGCTCTGAACTGGGGGGAGGAGCAGGGTCTTGGTGGGGAGGGACAAGGTGTGGCTTCTGCTTGGCTGACTGGATGCCCAGATACCTGGCACAATGGGAGTGTGCGAAGTGGGGGTGATTCTTGCTGGGAGGCTCTGCTCAGGGTCAGGACTAGGATGAGAGTTTTGACCCCAGCTGGATGTCCTGCGCCATGATTTTGACGCTGCCCACTGGGTTCACTACAGAACCCACCAGGGCGAGAGTGCAGCTGCCAGTGAGACGGCTCTCAGCGAGATGCCAGGTGCAAGTTTGGGGGCTTTCCAGGCCACCTGCACTTCTGGCCAACTGGCCACAAATTTGGGGATTCCCGTGACCCTTTCTGTTATGTCATTTCTATTAGATCATTTGCTAGAATGGCCCACAGAACTTAGGGAAGTGCGATAATCACAAAGACAGTTTTATTGTAATGGATATACGCCCGGACCACTCCAGTGAAGAGACACACAGGACAAGGGCCAGGAGGCCCCTGGACACGGGGCTGCCATTCCCTCCCCACTGACAAGGACACATCATGTCGCCCTCCTGACACATAGATGTGTTCATCCTCTGAGCTTTGCCATCAAGAGTTTTTATTGAGGTTTTACTACCTCGGTGTGATTGATCAAATCATTGGCCACGTGACTGAACTGAATCTCGAGCCCTGCTCCCCTCTCTGGAGGTCAGGCTGGCTGGAAATCCCCCCTGCGCCGGGCCCCCTGATCACCTGCTTGCTCTTCTGGTGACCAGCCCCATCCTGAGTCATCTCAGGTGTTTTCTAAGAGGCTTGTCAGTAACAAAGACACTCCTGCTCAGGATATCCAAGATTTGGAGTCTTTCTCTAAGAAGCAGGGATACCATGGATGAAATTCAAAAGAAAATACTCTCAGAGTGGGAAAGATGTTTATAACACACAGACAAAAAGTTAATACCCTGAAAACAAAAGGAAAGTACAGCTGACTCCTGAACTGCACGGGTCTGTGTATGCACAGATCTTTAAAAAATAAAGTAACGTGTTTTCTCTTTCTTGTGATTTTCTTATTCACATTTTGTTTTCTCTAGCTCACTTTATTATAAGAATATAGTATATGATACATAGAACACACAAAGTATAGGCTATTAGTAGTTGAGTTTTGGGGGAGTCAAAAGTTAAATGCAGATTTTGCCCAGTATTCTTCCAAGGTTCATGAGCCAGCTGTCCAGTGGGGAGGGGCAGGACCTTCTAGCGCACACAGGGCGCTTCCTGGTGGATTTGTCATCCGTCAAAGCTGCTGTTCTGAATCAAGTCAGGCTATTTAATTTGCGGGGCTCAGAGCAAAATGAAAATGCAGGGCCCTTGTTTTAAAATTAAGACTTTAAAGATAGTGACTGTGGAATGTTAAACCCAAAGCACAGCCCTTCTGAGTGTGGGGCTCTGCGTGGGAAGAGAGGGCTGGCAGCAGGCAGTGGAATGGGGGTCAGGGGTGTGCTTCCAGAATACTGACCACTGAGCCTGCTGCCCAGCCCCAGGGAGCCAAATGGTGTTTCAGGACTGCTGGGAAATAGGTTCTAGGAGACCAGCAGAGAATCTCAGGGACAAAAGATGGGAGAAAAGTGTGTGTGGCCCACATTATATTTGTAGGTGTGGCTTGTGATATGAACACATTTTGATACAAAACATGTATTTTCTTATTGTATTTCAGTAGACCCCCAACCAGATATTGCAAAAATTATCATCGGCCCCCTCATCTTTGTCTTCCTCTTCAGTGTTGTGATTGGAAGTATTTATCTATTCCTGAGAAAGAGGTTAGTGCGGTGGTGGATGGTTAACATTGGCTCTGCAGAAGAATTAAGCCTAGATAACACATAGATGTAGAAACAGCTGTATCTAAGTTTGTTGTAAATTTTACTGATCTAAATGATATGTAGCATACAATTTACAGATATGATCGTAAGGCAATATGCAGTCCAATTCATTATAATTTCTCTCACCAGATGCTTTCATCAAGCTATGGTTGCTATTAAACAAGTGTTCATTTTGTTTATGTTAAAGAGTAGGCCAGAAATGAAAAAAAATATATATGTTCATCAATCATAGGAGTGGCTTTGCAGTATCAGATATCTAGTAATTCTTAAATACTTAATATTTTCCCAATGTTTTGTGCCGTTTGCAATATCACGCCTACAGGTGGCATGATTAAGTTTATTCTGCATTATTAATATTTTTTTCTGTCACTTTATCAAACCCAGGCAAACAACAGAACAAGAAACCCAGTCTTAGTTTGTAGCATTTGCCTATTTCCATGGTGTAAATACTCCCACCATGCCCCATTTCAAGCTACAGACATGCCGCCCCTGAATGCAGAGTTGGGAGGGGATGTGCAGTGGCCCCTGACATGTGGTGTCTCTGCCCAATGTGTGCAGCACCAGGAGAAATGAGGCGATGCAGGTAGCCTTCAGAGCGCTGATCATAGTGAGGTGTAGTATGATAATGAGGAAGTGGTGAGTTTTGAATGTCCTTATCTTTGCTTTTAATATAGTTTATTTAATTGTAAGCCTATCTAATTTATTTTTGAATGATGGCTATATTTAAAAACTGGCTTGCAAGTTTCCCAAAATTTAACAGTTGTTTCTCATTGAGCTGGGACGAGATGGCCCCAGAGGAGCACTGGGATGTGGGCGCTGCTTGCACTGGGGAGGCCTGTAGGAACCTCAGCTGGAATGCCTCCCTTTGTCTTTTCCAGGCAGCCAGATGGGCCGCTGGGACCGCTCTATGCTTCTTCAAACCCTGAGTACCTCAGTGCCAGTGATGGTGAGTACCATCCTCTTTCCTATGGGTGGCCAGAATCCTGCTGTCTGGTTTCCTTCACCACCATTGTCAAGTGAAAGTCAAGGGTTGACACCCCAAAAGGCTGAGACCAGCCCTCTTGTTCACTGGAGCCGAAGACCTGCCCCTTGCTGCAGAACCCCCTCACGGGGAGCAGTCGTAGACACCTGCTGACTGGCACCTGTGTGGATGGGCCGATCCAGCTGGGGCGGGACCTGTGGGCCCGGCTGCGCCGGGAGGCCGAGAACCTGGTGCCCCAACTGTGGGGATGTGGACCTTGAGGCCTGTGCCAGACAGAGTGCTGAGGGTCAGCTAGAAAGCTGTGTCTGAACTTGGTGCACAAGCCGGGGGTTGGGAATTGGAAGCCAAAGTGGGAGATTGTGGATCAGTGAGCAAGACAAGAAGCAGGGGCAAGACTGGGCGGGGGAGGGCAGTGTGGGCGCTAGGGACACACCGGCTGTGGTGGCTGCTGAGAGTGGACGTGATGCCGGTGGCAGGGGCCTTGGCCTGACGCCCGTATTTCCCTTGGTCGCACCAAAGGACTGGCTGTGCCTTCCCAGGGGAAGGCGTCTGTTGCATTGCAAGTTTCTGAACTGCTTCATGCAGCAAAAATCAAAAAGCAACTTTCAAAGCATGGGGACCATTGCCCGGCAGGATGCTGGCTGGGGATACAGGGGTGGGTGGTGTTTTTAAGGGGGCCCCTGATTGTTTTAATTGGGTCTGATAAGACATGCAGGCATGGAAGCGACTGTCATGAGAGAAGATGTTGCTCATGGTCCCCGAAAAAGCGGAGGCGCGAGCCCCACCAGGCCTGTCCAGAAGCAGAGGGAAGGGAAGCCTGGGCCAGCGTGGTTTCTGTGGGGAGGAAAGGACGAGGCAGGGCGACTGGGATCAGGATTGGCTCTTGTGAATCATTTCAGCTGCTCTGGGGCACAGGGGCTGCCCTGTTGTCGGGCACCTGCCCTGGGCTGATTAGTGGTGACGGCAGGGGACAGTGGCCCTGAGGGTGAGAGCTCCCTGTAGCAGGTGGTTGGGGATGCGGGCTCTGGATTGGCTGGTTCGAAGGGAGCTCCCGTGAGTTGTTGCCTCTCTAGGAATGGGCCGGCCGTCAGCTGGGGGCAGGGGTGGGAGCAGCACAGCCCTCCCAGGGTATGCCAGCCCCCAGACGTCAGAGCATCAGATCAGAGAAACTAGAAAAGGTGGAGATTGTAGGTGGGACTGTGCAGAGGGAACAGGAGCAGGAGGGAGTAAACATGGATCCAGGAGCTTCCTCTCCCTGTTTGGGAATGGCACTGAAATTGCACATCCAAGAGGGGGAAGCTGATCCTCAGGGCTGCTCTTGAGTCCCGCTGTTGGGGGTGAGGCTGAGATGCTGCTCAGCGCTGTCTCTGCACCTTGGCATTCTGCTTCCTTCTGGAAACACACCAAAGGCTGAGGGCACAAGGGTACCCAGTCTGTGCTGGCAGTTCTGACTTGAGGGTCTTGAAGGTGGGGAAGGCCTGAGCCAAGGCCTACACACAGGGAAAGGTCTGAGCTCAGGGCCGAGGCAGGCGGGGGCCTCTACCGGGCATCTGTGAGTTCTTTGGGGTGCAGAGCTTTTGTGAACTCAGTGCCCTTGCATGAGCTTTCGGTGACTGTGTGATTGGCTAGGGCTCCTGTAACCAGTAGCACACACTGGATGGCTTAGAAAACGGAGTTTTATTTTCTCACAGTTCTAGACAGTGAAGTTTTGTGGCCGGAGTGATAGCAAGGTCGGTTGCTCCTGAGGCCTCTGTCCTTGGCGTGGAGACGGCCGTTTTCTTCCACCACACATGGTCATCCCTGTGTGTCTTTTTCCTAGTTTCCTCTTATTTTTTTTTTTTTTTAAATCAACGTGTGGTTGCTCCTCACATGGCCCTCACTGGGGACCTGGCCTGCAACCCAGGCATGTGCCCTGACTAGGAATCGAACCAGCGACCCTTTGGTTCACAGCCCGTGCTCAATCCACTGAGCTACACCAGCCAGGGCCCTAGTTTCCTCTTCTTATAAGCATACTATTCATGTTGGCTTAAGGCCCACCCTCATGACCTCGTTTTACCTTGACTTTCTCTTTAAAGACATTCTTTCTGACACAGTCACATTCTGAGGTCCCGGGTCAGGGCTTCCACAGAGGACTTTGGGGAGGGGTGCAGTTCAGCTCATCACAGTGGCCGCACAGGGAAGGCAGGAAGCATTTGGACTCTTCTTCTGAGACCTTCGTGCACATGTCAGTGTTTATTTGCCGTGTAACAAACTGCCCCAAATGGTGGCGTAAAACCACCACTCATTAGTTCCCAGCCCCTAGGGCTGTGCTTGGCTGGGCAGTTGCCCCTGCCTGGGGGATGAGTGGATGTGAGGTGTTTCATAGGCTGAGTAGTTCCAGTCCCCCAGCCCCTCGGTACCAGCCTTAGTTGGGAAGTGGCACCCTTGGACTGTGCATCTCTGAATCACATGGATAGGATGGGGGTGCAGGCTCAGCGGGCATTTACTGGAGGACCTGGGACTGGTGTGGCCCCTTTCTGAGCCTTTGCCATCCCCTCTGTGGTAGCAGGGACCCACACTTGTCCTATTCTTGGCAGTGTGCCTGGCACAGGTCCTGGATCACAGGAGTCAATGAGCATTCGTGGGGGGCTTGGGTCAGAGGTGGCTGGGGACCCCCCGGGATGCTGTGTAGATAAATGAGGAGTAGTGTTCCCATGTTCTGTGTATGTGCCGGACGAGTGGGAGGTGCCTCGGGAGAAGATCACCCTCCTGCGGGAGCTGGGGCAGGGCTCCTTCGGCATGGTTTACGAGGGCAACGCCAGGGACATCGTCAAGGGCGAGGCAGAGACCCGAGTGGCGGTGAAGACAGTCAACGAGGCAGCCAGCCTGCGGGAGCGGATCGAGTTTCTCAACGAGGCCTCGGTTATGAAAGGCTTTACCTGCCATCACGTGGTGAGTCCGCGTCTGTCCTGGGGGGCAAAGTCTGCTTTTGTTACCCAGGATCAGGCTACAGTAAAGAACAAGATGCATTTATTGGAGCAAAAAGTTGGAACCTGAGAGACCCTGATTTAGATAGCAGAGAGAACAAGGAAAGGCAGGGTTTGCCGAGGCAAACACCCCCAAGTGTCGTGTTTCCTGCAGATGAAGGGTGCTGGCTGGGTTGCTTGGGCTTGGTTAGTTACAGTAAGCAGAGGAGGGCATGAAAGCTACAAGCACGTGGTCAAGTCCCTGTGTTGTTCCAGGATGTTATAGCTCAGCTTGAGCTGAATTTAGCAGCATGTTAGCAATTTAGCAGCAGCTCTGAGAGCCAAGGCACAGTCTCCCAGAGGCTATCATTCCCTAAGAGCCTCCTTTTAAGGGAGTTGTGTAGCAGTGCTTGTTGCTGTTACTTTTTTCCCATTTTCACTTCCATGTTAGTTCTCTGGTCTTGCTCTGCTCCATGAGGAAGGTGTGTGTGGGCCCCTGCCCAGCCCCTACCCTACTAAGCATCCTAAAAGTGGGAGGAGGTTCTCCCTTCTCCAATCTACCTCACCTGGAGCCAAACTTTTTGCCCCAGTGCTTTCTGGAGTCTTCCATCTCATCCTCCTCTCAGTTCCTTTTAACCCTTAAATACACAGCAGTGCCCCTCAGCCCCGCACCAGCCAAGTCAGCACACTCTCCCTGGCCTCCTGCTTCCACCTTGCCTGGTGTCCCATTGAGCTTTCTGTCCCTTCACCTGCGCCCCATGGATATGACCAGGGCACTCGCTCTGTGCTAAGCCCTATCTTTATCTCCGCTATGCAGTCAATTTCTGGAGCTTTCAACACAGTGGGTGGAGACATAGATCCAACAGGTTCCTGACTAGGAGATGTTGCTATGGCAAAATGAGGAAGGAGAGCAGGGTTGGGGCGTTGGGAATTCAGGAGTTGGGAGTGCATTTGAACAAAGACTGAAAGGATGTGGGGACAGCCGCGTGGACATGTGCAGGAACAGAGTCAGGCCACGAGTACAGCTACTGCTTAGGCCTGAAGGTGGAGATGTGTGCTCAGAGACATCAAGGAATATCCCATGACTTGCCTTAGAATGTTTCAGCGTGTGGGCAGGCCTTTGTGTGCCCCCACCCACCAGACTCCCACCCCCCCCCACCCTTGCTCTGCAGGTCCGCCTCCTGGGGGTGGTGTCTAAGGGCCAACCGACGCTGGTGGTGATGGAGCTGATGGCTCATGGGGACCTGAAGAGCTACCTCCGCTCCCTGAGGCCTGAGGCTGAGGTGAGCCATCCCGGGCACCCCACAGGACAACCCCTCCTGGCCGCGTGCCCCAGTGCGGTTGAACATGACCTCTCGTTTTGACTTTAGAATAATCCCGGCCGTCCTCCCCCGACCCTGCACGAGATGATCCAGATGGCAGCTGAGATTGCAGACGGGATGGCCTACCTGAACGCAAAGAAGTTTGTGCACCGGGACCTTGCAGCTCGAAACTGCATGGTCGCCCACGATTTCACTGTCAAAATTGGAGGTTCGTCTGGCTCTCTGCTGTGGAATGTGTGGCTCAGGCCATGCTTCATTTCAGAAGGGAGGGTCTCTCGTGGGCCATGAGAGCTTTTCCCCTGGTGGAAACGGGCAGGGTTTCTGATGGGGGCTCAGTCCCCACACTGTAATGTTGTTTTCCAATTTTGAAGATCTCTTTTTTCCTCTACTTTAAGTTTTTAAGACTTTTATTTTTCAGTTGCATTTTACATTCATTATTAGTTTATATTAGTTGAGATAATCATATACTTTACAAATCCCCACACTGTAATGGAATTGCATCCGTTCATTAAGTTACACATTCTCTTCTTTACGTCACACCCGTGCGCCTATGCATGCAGGCCACTGAGCAGGTGTCTGCGTGTGATGGTGGAGATGTCACCATGGCTCTTCTGCCCTCGTGAGCTTTGCAGTCTTTGTCTGTGCTGTCCAGCACAGAAGCCACTGGCCATGTGTGGCCATCTACATACAAATTAACTTACATTCAGTAAAATTAAAACTTCAGTTTGTTGGTCCCGTGGGCCCCATTTCAGGTGTCCAGTTGCCACCTTGAGCCCAGTGGCTGCCATATGGAACAGTGTGGGTGTAGACCATGCTCATTACGACAGAGAGCTCTGGACAGAGGTGTTCTAGGCGAGCAATGAAACAGCTCACAAGATGGAGAAGACGGGAGAGGAGCACTGAGAGAAATGGACTTCCGTGACAAGAGGAAAGGCCCCGTCTGAAAGGAGGCACCACTTTGCCCGAGACTTGGAGGGTCAGAAGCTGACCTGAGTGACCGCGTCCCAGGGGCAGTGGGAGCTCATGCAGCAGCCATGCGGCTGGAGGGGTGACTGACGTGTGAACAAGCCAAACGTAGACAGGACAGAGCAGCACGAGATGTGAGGTTAGGGAGAGGCAGGAGCCAGACCCAGAAGGGGCTGGCAAGCCATGCTGAGGCGTCTGGATGTAACCCTGCGCAGCCAGTGCAGAGCAGGCAGTGATGTGGTTCTACGTGTGATCCAAAAGGACATTTTCCTACTTAGCAGTCAACAGGAAGCAGGAGATTATATTATTCTATTTGTAATCCCCAAAGATCTTACCCTACATCAGCAAGGGAGGCAGGAAGCAGCAAAGTGATGCCGTCCTATTTATGTAGCTTCTGTTGGTGAGTGGGCTGTCAGGATCAGGATGAAGGGAGGGTCCTGTAGGTGACAGAGGGCGGTGGGCCTGGCTGGTTCCAGGGCAATGGAGAGGAATAGATAGTTGGTTAGAGGGGAACGTGGAGGGAGGGTGGGTAGGACTTACCACTGTTTTGCGTGTGAGCAAAGAGAGTGGCCAAAGGAGGGGCCAACTCTGGGTTTTGGGTGGGGCAGCTGGCTGTTCGGTGGGGCCGTATCCAATGAGGAGTAGTAGGTTGGCTGCAGAGAGTCAATACTTTGGGATGCTTGTGAGTCGTGGGTGGGAAGGAAGCGTTTCCGAGCCTGGGATTCCCAAGCTGTGGCTGGAACGTTGCTTCCTTGCCACTTGGTGGTTCCTTTCCCTTCCTCTAAATGGTGGCCCATCCTCTCCCTCCACATCCCACAAGCACCCTCAGAATCCGTTCTCCCGGGATTTGGCAGCCAGCCACCCAGGTGAGCATACACCTGGACCAGGTGAGCCCATCTGAGGGCTCTGCCAGTGGTGAGGCAGTGAGGATGGCAGACATCTGAGCCACAGGTAAGAGTTTATGAACTCTTTGTTGTCAGACTTCGGAATGACCAGAGACATCTATGAAACGGATTATTACCGGAAAGGCGGCAAAGGCCTGCTCCCCGTGCGGTGGATGTCACCCGAATCCCTGAAGGATGGGGTCTTTACCGCCTCCTCTGACATGTGGTGAGTGGTGCACGGGTTGGGGGATAGAACACAGAGCTTGAATTTCAGGTTGCTCCATTGCTCTGAGGAAGAGGGGCAGTTAAAACCTGCCTTCCTCCCGGACATCAAAAAATGAAGAAAGTGTCAGGTCTGAGGCCTCGTGAGCAGCTAGCCACTGTTGCATTCCATTTGAGTATAATCTAACAGGCATTTCTGAACGCAGCATAAAAATGTTTTTTTAAGTTTTTATTTATTTGTTTTAAAATTATAGTTGACATTTAATATTATGTTAGTTTCAGGTGTACAGCATAGTGGTTCAATATTTGTGATTATTTATGAAGTGATCCCGCCAGATGAGTTCAGTACCCCACCTGGCCCCATACATAGTTACCACAGTGTTGTCGCCCGTCTTCCCTGCGCTGCACTGCACATCCCTGTGACTGTTCCGTAACCACCAATCTGTGCTTCTTCATCCCTTCACTGTTTCCACCCAGCTCCCCACCCCCCTCCCATCCGGCAGCCCTCAGTTTGTTCTCTGTACCCATAAGTCTGTTTCTGTTTTGATTGTTAGCTTATTTTGGTTTTTAGATTCCACATATAAATGAAATCACAGTGTATTTGTCTTTCTCTGTCTGACCCATTTCACTTAGCGTAATACCTGCTTGGTCATCTATGTTGTTGGAAATGATAAGATTTCATTCTATGTTGATAGCTGAGCAATATTCCATTGTAAATATATGTATTCTACCACATCTTTATCCAATTTTTTATTAATGGGCTTTTAGGTTGTTTCCATATTTTGGCTATTGTAAATATAATGGGTCTATGAATATAGGGGTGCATATATCTTTTCAAATTAGTGTTTTGGATTTCTTCAGATAAATGTTCAGAGGTGGGTCATAAGGCAGTTCTATTTCTAATTTTTGAGAAACCTTCATACTGTTTCCTACAGTGGCTGCACCAACTTGCAGTCCCACCAACAGTCCATGAGGGTTGCCTTTGTCCACATCCTCACCAGCACTTGCTGTTTGTTGATTTATTGATGGCAGCCATTCTGACAGGTGTGAGGTGATATCTCATTGTGGTTTTAATTTGCATTTCTCTGATGATGAGTGATGTTGAGCATCTTTATATACATTAACTGGACATCTGTATGTGGTTTTCAGAGTAATTTCTATTCAGGTCCTTTGCCCATTTTATAATTGGATTGCTTGTTTTTCGGGGGGTTTTTTGGTGTTGAGTTGTATGATTTCGTTATACATTTTGGATATTAACACCTTATCAGATGTATAATTGGCTAATGTCTTCTCCCATATTTAGCAGGTTGTCTTTTTTGTTTTATTGATGTACAAAACTTTTTAGTTTGATGTAGTTCCATTTGCTTGTTTTTTCTTTTGTTTTCTTTGCCTGAGGACTTATGTCAGAAAAAATTTTACTAAGAGAAATGTCATACATTTTACTGTCTTATGTTTTCATTTAGGAGTTTTATGGTTTCACATCCTATTTCTTGTAAATAGTTAAGAAGGTGGTCTAGTTTCATTTTTTGTATATCTGTCCAATTCTCCCAATACCATTTATTGAATAGACTGTTTCTCACCTCCTTTGTCAGGTATTAATAGACCATATCCATATGGGTTTATTTCTGGGATCTGTGTCCTGTTCCATTGATTTATGTGTCTATTTTATGCCAGTGCCATACTATTTTGATTATTGTAGCTGTGTAGTATAGTTTGATATCAGGTAGTGTGATATCTCCAATTTTACTTTTCTTTCTCGAAATTGCTGTGACTCTTTGGGGTCTTTTGAGATTCCATATAAATTTTACAATTATTTTCCCTGGCTGGTGTGGCTCAGTGGATTGAGCACTGGCCTGCAAACCAGAGGGTCACCAGTTCGATTCCCAGTCAGGGCACATGCCTGGGTTGTGGGCTTGGTCCCCAGTGGGGGACATGTGAGAGGCAACCACACATCGATGTTTCTCTCCCTCCCTTTCTCCCTCCCTTCCCCTGTCTCTAAAAATAAATAAATAAAACCTTTGAAAAGTATTTAAAAACTTTATAATTATTTGTTCTAATTCTCTTAAAAATGCCATTGGTATTTTCATAGGCATTGCATTAAATCTGTAGATTGCTTTTGGTAATTCTTCCAATCCATGAGCATTGTATATGCTTCCAATTATTTATATCTTCTTCAGTTTATTTCTTCAACATCTTATAATTTTCCAAGGATTGTACAAGTCTTTTACTTCTTTGGTTAAATTTATTCTTAGGTATTTTTTTAATATATTTTATTGATTATGCTATTACAGTTGTCCCATTTTCCCCCCTTTCTTCCCCTCCACCCCCACCCCCCCATTCCCCGCCCTTTAGTTTGTGTCCATAGGTCATACACATCAGTTCTTTGCCTTCTACATTTCCTATACTATTCTTAACCTCCCCATCTGTTTTCTACCTACCATTTATGCTACTTTTCTCTGCACCTTTTCCCCCTCTCTCCCCCTACCACTCCCCTGTCGATATCCCTCCATGTCTTATATAAATCCCTTTAACATTTCATATAATAAAGGCTGGGTGATGATGAACTCTTTGAACTTGACCTTATCTGAGAAGCACTTTATCTGCCCTTCCATTCTAAGTGATAGCTTTGTTGGGTAGAGTATTCTTGGATGTAGGTCCTTGCCTTTCATGACTTGGAATACTTCTCTCCAGCCCCTTCTTGCCTGCAAGGTCTCTTTTGAGAAATCAGCTGGCAGTCTTCTGGGAATTCCTTTGTAGGTAACTGTCTCCTTTTCTCTTGCTGCTTCTAAGATTCTCTCCTTATTTTTAATCTTGGGTAATGTCATTATGGTGTGTCTTGGTGTGTTCCTCTTTGGGTCCAACTTCTTTGGGACTCTCTGAGCTTCCTGGACTTCCTGAAAGTCTATTTCCTTCACCAGCTTAGGGAAG